>CATIWJ010089693.1:0-27775 GCA_949640765.1 Croton laevigatus | reverse complement strand
CTATTTGAATTTAAGATTGTGGGTTTTCAAGTGCGTAAAGCTGATTTTCAATTTAATTTTAGGTCGTACCAAGATTATTTTGATAATTAAGTTCTTAATATCGTCGTACTTTATTAAGTTAATGTTAAAAGAAATTTCAGAAATTATTCCCATTGTTAATTAAAAGAATAAATTTTCACCTTTATTCATCAATGATCGAATTAAGAGATTACCAATGGTGGAAGAACGAAAGCCAAGGTTTGTTTTCTATTTGATTTCTCTAAAAAAAACTCTCTACTTATGTTTTTAATTCAGTTATTTCAGTTTATCGATATCAAAACCCCCCCTTTTCACAATTGTTTACGAGTTTTGTGTGATTTAAATTCAAAGTTCTTCGGGGGATCGACCCATGCTTACCGCTAACTATATTTTAGTTTTGTGGATAGTGTGGTTTAATTTGGGTGCATGCGACAACATTCACCATAGTCTTTCAATTCTTTGTTTTCGAAACACCTAATGTATCCAGTAGTCTTTTACAACTCTTCACTTCATTCTTTTTTTTTTTGTCTTTAATACTTCTAATTCTGAAGATAATTCTAAACAATAAGTTTCTATATCAATGCATTCGAGTTTTTTTTTTCCATATGGTCCAATAAACCTCTAGCTTAGCTTACCTTTATTTCTAAATCTTAATACTTCCTTCCAGGGCTATACTTTTCACCACTAATATACTCAGCACCCTTTTCTTTTCAAGTTAAAGTATAACTTTTGTCAATCTAGTGCTATTTGAAGTTTATTCTTGATAATTTCTACTCGCTTCTTTACCTTTCAAACTATATCTTATCCAATCCCTTTATACTTATCAAGTTCGGTCTAATTGTCCCATTTTTTTTCGAACTTCTTTCAACCAATCTACGATTTGCCAATTCTCTTTCTGTAGTGCTTTTACTTCCTGCAGCAGTACAACTGAACTCGCATCCCTACTAACAATACCTTATTGTCTGGGCGATACTGTCACTATACATCATAAAATCTTTTTCAAACATAAGCTGCGTAAATACTGGTGCAATCATTTGCTTCTCTTTTAATCTTTCAAAGCTTTGTTGACAATTTCCATTTGCTGAAATTTAACGTCCCCAATATGGTTTTTATAACATTTCCTCTCTTTATTCCTACTTAACGATATCTCACTCTTAAATCAATCTTAGATAACATTACAACTCCTTTCAGTTGCTCAAACAATCCATTTATTATTTTATTTGACACCCATCTCCTTTTACCACTTGTATTGGTCTTATATTTAGTTAAATTTTCCAAAAGTTAATTTCACCGAATTTTCCCAAAAATATCTTTCCTTCGGTATAGCGATCTCTCTCTTTACTACTTTGGCAATTCTATTAAATATATCTAGATACTCTGTATTCTTGACCTTATTAATCGATCATTAATATACTCCTCTATGTTCTTTTCTTATAGTTCTCACATTGCAATATATACATTTATTCTATTCTGTACTTTTATTTGTTATTTTAGTTCCTCTACCCTATCTGAAGTCATTTCTTTATCACTCTTTACTAGTTTCTTTTCCAATATCTCTTCTAAGATTCGAAGTGCTTGCGACAGGAGCTTGAGAATTTCATTCCCTTGTTTGTTCACAATTTCCTCCTTTGAACTCTTTATGGAATTTTGTCTGATTCTATATCTCTGTGAAGATTCTCTTTTGCTGACTTTTTTTTTCAGTAATTTCTCTGATTTGTTTATACTTCATTCAACATCCATTGCTTAGAGTACTATTTTAGTAAGTCTATGTATCTTATCAATACTATGGTACGTACAATTCATTATTTAATCTATCTCCGAACTTCTGACACTTTCATGCTTTAATTTCTAACATTAGAAAATTTACGTCGGTGAAAAGCCATTCTGGCCAAGAAAAGAGAGACGAAATGATAAGATTTCAAAATTGCATCATACTGATTTTTTTTATAAAGACACGTTCTAGGTATTGTAATTTATATAACTTCTGTTTAATTGCGTTTTCATTGTCTTTCAATCTTCATACTTATAAACATAATTTTAGTTGTTTATATATATTTATTTGAATACTCTCTGTCTATAAGTCATCTATCAAAACTTTATTTCTTATCAATTTAGTTTCTTTCTTCCGCTCTTCTCCCTTTTTCCTTTATGTCATTATCTATCATTTGTCCATTGTCTGGATTCGTGATTTACTATCCTCTTACTACTTTTACATCATTCTTTTTCTTTTTAATCATAAATTATGTCTCTTGGACATTTCTTTACTTTACACAGGGTTACTTTTATTTCTCTCTTGTTGTTTATTCGTAATTTTTCAAACTTAGTTTGCAATGATGTGGATCTTGTGATCCCTTTGTCATTAGTAATTTCTTGTATTTTAACTTAATTATCTTCTAACAGTTTTACTATCCATTGTTCATTATTTACCAATTACTTTATTTTGTCATATCGTTTGATTTGCAGGTTACAAACCAAATTATAGTTTTTATATCTTATTACCGTTATGGAAGAAATTTATTTAACTTCTACATCTGGTCAGAACATAGAGTTAGATACCTTTCCACATAACGGGATGATTTTATTTATACTTGGTTTTCATCGTTTCTTTAGCTCTCTTGAGCGGAATATAGGTGCGTCCACCTATACTGCCTCAGTGCATTTAAAATTATTTAGTCTTGTGTTGGTTACAGCTGATCCCAACATAAAACTATTATTTATTATGTCTTTCAGCTTTTTTTTTTGTATTTTACGCAATCATGACCTTTATTCCTTTTTGCTGGTCGTACCGGTAAAGGTTCTAGTATGATTATTTTAACATTGTCTCCCACTTGCACAACAGCTTGTTCCATTTCAATGATATAATTGACTTTATTTCGATTTAATTTCTCATTTTTTTTAAGTTGCGCAAATTGCGAGACACGCGATTTTATTTCTTTTTTCATCTCTTATTGCGACTCACGTGTCATTCTCATGAACACTTATATCAGTATTCACTTAGCTCCCAGTCAATCTTTCCTAGTTGGCATGTACAACAATTTAATACATTTACACCCATGGTCTTTTATAATATTTCCTTTTTATTTATTTCACTATAGCTTCAATCTCCTTTATACATGTAATACTCTTATCAATATCTTGAGCTTTGGTTACTTTTCTATTTTTTACTATTTTCTCTTTATGCTATAGACATTATTTTATAACCAACTATGCCAGTTTTGCATTTTTCAGTCTCCTATTGACTCTTCTGAACTCTTAAGAATCTTTTAATCTTTACTGGGATCCAACTCAGCTTTAACTTCTTATTCATAGGTACTACTGGTACTTTTTTTCAAACTATCTATCATTTGTCTATCCACAACTCAAAGTTCAATTCGCTGTTTTCTAAAATTTTTAACATATCAATTTTTTTAATCATATATCACATCTTTCTCATTTCCGCTTTATTTACGTATATCTATTCTTGTTTCGTAAATGAAAATTTCTTTCTCACTTGCCTTAACTACATGTTACTTGTTCTTATTCATAACTTTCCATAATACCTAACATTACTAACTATTCTCATTATTCAGTATTTCTATTCACAGTCTAACCTCGATTCCTTAGTCATTATATATTTTACTTAGTCTGTTTGTCTACATCATACATTGTTTTATCTTTTCTTACATTTCTGCTATTTTTTTTTACTTTTTCTACGTATATCCATTCTCACTACCTAAGTGCAAAAATTCTCCTCACTTGCTTTTATTATGGGGTTCTCACTCATATTTATCAATTCCTACAATACTCAGTATTACTATCTCATTGTAACGTCCTAACTTCAGATTTACTAACTCAATCACAATCTCTCGTTACATTCCTAATGGCCACACTTCATACTTATTTCCTCTGTTTACCCAGAACCGACTTAACATATGCTCTGATACCAAAAATTGTAACACCCCAAATCCAACTTATGAATAAGCCAGACTGAAGTGCCACGACTTCTTAACTCCATTAACGCATACACTTTAATATGAAATACTAAGAATCACCTTAAGTTTTTTTTATACAAATAACAACTATACATGTGTTCAAATAACTTATTGTTCTAACTCATACATCAAATACTATTTTTATTCTGTTTAAGTACCTCTATTTGCACTCAAAGGCAATTACATATATGATTTAAATCTTAATACGACTAGTACATGCCAAACTATGACGACAAGAGTTTATACCAACATCTGTTCTTCTAGGAGCTGACCAAGAAATTCCTGATACTCAGATCTTCTAGCTGCGGACCTGCGAGTTACAAAAATAACTCGCTGAGCAACTCCATGCTCAGTGGATACAATATATATAATTTGTTCAACAAAAGCAATTCACAAATTAATTCATAGGACAGCAATCTTGAACTGCGGATGATAAATACTTTTCATGTCTTTGAGAAAAATAACAAATAATAATGCATTGTGCAGACGTTAAATCAGTAATTCAATTGTAACAAGATATTTTTCTGAAGTCAGTTGACGAATTCATTTCGTCTAAATATTCAAATAATATTGGTATTCAAAAGATGAACAATTAATAATATTCATTTCACAGTTCAAATCTCAAAACATTTCCACTCAGCAGCAATTCATAAAATATTTTTCGCAAATCAATTTCCAATTTAATTCCATTAAATAATACATTTACTCTACTGGTTTTACTGGATTTCAAGGATAAGACAAGGGCTGTTTATTTAGGCCGTATTCCTTCCAATACGCCATTTTTATTATCTTTGGCATTAACCTGAAGTTATGCTCAGGGAGATAATATGTTTAAGATACGCATTTATCTTTGGCTATAACCTGTAGTTATGCTCAGGGAGATAATACGTATTAGTTATGCATTTATCTTTGGCTATAACCCGTAGTTATGCTCAGGGAGATAGTATGCTTGTTTTCATTTCATTTCATTCGATTACCTGTACAGGAGTTTTACCCATATGTCGACATATACTTATCACTAGGTTCCATAACCGAGTAGAGTATAAAATGCAACTTCACATATCATATTGTCATTTTCAATTCAAATATCACTTTCCAATTCAGTTGCACAATAATATTTATTTCTTAAAATTCCATCAATCACTGCAATAATTGAATACTATTTCATTTCTACCGCGCTGGTGACATCGCGCCTGCGATTACCACGTCGGTGTTAAAAATACATCAAAACATATAATCCGACTCGAACACACGTTCGAGTACCCAACAAAATATTTATCCAAAATTTAATAACGCAATGCTCATTTAAAACATGCATTTAAAAATAAAAGATTCAGTTCAAATACTAAAAAGTATCGAACCTGGTGGAGTCTGCATATAAAGTTCTACGCGTTAATTCTTTAAATTTTCTCGCTTTTCTATCTTCATAATTCCTCTCGAACTGTCCTCTGTCCTTTTACTAACCACAATAAAATGATTTTTTATAATTAATTACTTCTGTCAGATTAATTCACATTATTTCCATTATCTTTTGTTACAATTAATTATAAAATTTTCAATTTCACTATTACTTATTTCCTTGTATTTAATCATCTTTCATTAATTTTATTTCCAATTTAAATCCCATTTAAAATTTAAAGCATCAATAATTTAAATTTTAATGATTAAGTTGCGAACTTTACATTTCTGATAGTTTGAGTCCTCGCATTGCAAAACCGATTTCAAAATCGGATTCAGCACGTCGAAACGATGTGGAATAAGGTCTCTCAAAATTTTCGTCGGAGAAGGAATATTCTGATCACTGTCCAATAACTGGAAAATCGCCGAAAAATGCGATACTTGACGGATTTCGAATCCGAGCACACCAATAGCTTCGTACCGCTGTAAGGAGTTCAAATATGCGATCAAACTTAACAGACAACAGACATATTTACTGAAAAATCACAATAATGATTTTACCGGTCACTGAAAAACACAACTTTCAAATCCGGCGACCAATCAACACAAACTCAACGTCAAAATGAAGCTTAAGAAATGAGGATTAAGAATTTACCCTCAAACTGACCGGATTATGGTCGAAGCTTGCCGGAAAATCAAGAAATCCAATTGGTCATTTTATACACGAGTCTCAATCCGGCTATAGATCGGCAACAAGGCCTATATCATTGAAAAGCTCTTATCGAGAGGAGTCCAAATCAGGTCTCAAAGTCGCTGTCCGATCACCGGAGTGGCCGGGATCTACGCCGGAAGCCGTTCGGCGGCGCTACCTTGGGTCACCGGAAAAACCATATTTTCAGGCGGTAAGGCCTATGTCAAAAGAAAGCTCTCGAAGAGAGGAGTCGACCAGTGGCCTCGGATCTTCCATCCGTCGTTGGAGCACGTCGAAAAATGTATTTGAAAATTCGGATGAATAGCGCCATGAATAGGAATTCAAAGCTTACAGCCGCGATTCCAAGCTACTCCGATGGAATCTTGCGGCGGTGATCACATGGCTGAGCCGGAGGGAGGGCTATCGACCGGCGGGGAACGTCTGGCACGGCGGCCGGTGGTGGTGGCGCAGGGATGGCGGCAGTCGGGTTTCTCTCTTTTCTTTTCTTTCCCCTTCTCGTTTTCCCGTTTCAGATTTCTTCCTTCCTTTTTTTTTTTGTTTAATTCTTCTTCTTTTTTTTTTTCAAATCTAATTCTTTTCCTTTAATTCAATAATAATAATAATAATAATAATAATATTTATTTATTTATTTAAATTATCTTTCGAACCAAAAATACTGAAATGCCCTCGACTATTCAATTAATTTACGTATAATATTTAGACTATAGACTAGTGCCCTCAAACTATTTTATTATTTACCAAAATACCAATAGATTAAAATTTCTAAAATACCCCACAACATAAATTTTATTTTCAATTTAGTCCTTTCAATTAAAAATCGATATTTAAAAATCAGGGTGTTACAGTAACATACTTCTATTATTAAGATCACACAAACTTATTTTAATTTAGCATTTTAGGTAACATACGTATACATATATAATTTTCGCTGCCTAGGTACATCACTTGCATTTATATACATGCCACTACTAAGATAAGTTTATTACAAGATGTATAACTTTATATGCTACTCCGGAGTATTGAAGCTGGGCTGCTAAACTGCTTACTGATAACCTACGAGTTACACAAATAACTCACTGAGCAACTAATGCACAGTGAGTACTTTAACTATTGGAATAAATAAATAAATAATTGCATAAAATAAATCAATTAAAATAAATATTTTGAAAATAAATGACCTTTTAAAAAAGGAAACATATGAGTTATGAACATACATGTGTAGGTAAATATGTTTATTTACCAAAACAATGATTTATTTACTTCGCTCTACATGGTAATTAGCAGAACTTCAAGATAAGGAAGTCAACTAAATAACTGAGCTCAGGTCATGGCCGGCTAGGCTATAACAAATTATCATCTCATAAAATAGCCGGGCTCAGGTCATGGCAGGCCGGGCTATATAGCAATCAATTTGGCACCATATAACATCAACTGAATGGATAGCAACTTAATGGAGTGCGGTACCGCTGAGCAACTGATGTATGACGCATCATACCTTCATCGCCTGGTTCGACTTAACCACATAGAGCTTAGCATATTTAAGTTCATTTGTTATGCTTTTAAATTGTTTACAAATGGTTTCATATTCATATATGGCATACTTGATTAATAATAAACCAATATTCAATATATAGTAATCAACTGCATATCCGTTGACTTTTAGTCCATATTTCATCATTTGAATACAATTATGATCTTTTTTTTATATAATTTGGATGTCATGTAGCTTTTTTTGAAAAATGACCAAATGAATAGCATTTTGCAAAATGAATAGTGCTAAAATGACAAAATAAATAGTAATTTACATATTTTGGGTAACTTTGAATCTTTTAAATGGATGTCATACAACTCATTTAAGGGACTTTCTAATATCCTAAATGAGTTATATACATCCCTTTATATGTTGGAAAATCACTTGTGAAGTTTCATTTGAAAATCCCATGGTTTGGTCATTGAAAATGCTAAGGGACTAAAAGTGACACCAATGGTTTTCCTTTGGAGACTATTTGGCCAAAAATGGACAATTTGAGGGAGTTGTATTTTTTTCTTGCAAAATTGACTTTAAAGCCTCTTATAATTTATAATTGAAGGAAATGAAGTCACTTTCTCAAAATTCAATTTGGATTTTTAATCAAAATTCATCAAAGTTTAGGGGTGGGAAAAACTGAACCACAAACCAGAATCGAACCGAACTGAATAATCGGTTAACCAAATTTTTGGTTCAGTTTTCAGTTTCTAAAATTTGTAAACCAAATTTTCGGTTCGTGAGATGGTATGAATCGATTTTCATTTTACACGTAAAATTCGGTTAAAACCAAATCCGAACCGAAATTCGGTTTGATTTTCAGTTTATAAAATTTATATTCGGTTTTGAACCGAAAACCGATTTTCGGTTCGATTCTGATTTTGCCCACCTCTATCAAAGTTTATGGTTAATTAGGCAATTTTGCATGCTTTGGTTTTAATAGCATTTTTAGCATATCAAATGGTATATATACATCTCAAATCACTGCTAAACATCATCCACACATGAAAACATAATATTACAACACAAAAGCAATTTGGCCATAATGAAAAAATTTGAAGAAAACAGGCAATTTCCAAAGTTAAAGTGTCAAACTTTATTTTTTGCTTGGTTTAGCCTTTCAATGGCCTTTCTTAGCTATTTCCTCTTGATTTTATACATAAAACACTTCATTATACATTGAACATAAATCCTAGGTTTTAGAAACATATGCCTATCTACTTGATTTATACAAATTCTACTTGAATTCAAGCTTATTAAGGATTAATCTACTTTTTTCTAACTAAATCTCATCGACTTCAACCTTTTTTCATATGAACCCCAATTTTTACTATTCATCCATATTAGGATTCATCATAAAATCTTTAAGTAAACATGGTATGAAGCCTAAAGATAAGTTATAGCATGCATAAGATTTAAAATCCTAGGCTAAAATCACAAAAAACTAGCTTAAAAATGGTGTTTACCTTGATTTTCTTCTTCCTCATTTTCTTTTTATTCTTGTTGTGGGGTGTCTATGGAGAATGGCCAAATTTTGGTCATTTTCATGTCTTAAAATCCCTTTTATATGCCTTATAATTAATTAAATTTTTATTTAATTAAATCCTTAATTTTGATTGGTTTTTAGAGTCAAAGCAAACAACTTGATTAGCTAAGGTTTGGGCAAATATTTTAATCATATTTTCATGCCCAAATTAATGCCTAAACTTGTTCTTTATGTTCCCTAACTCCCTCATTGCTAAATGACCAAAATACCCTTCGTAGAAATTTCGATATATCTTTTTATACGCGTGTTTTCGGAAAAAATCATGACACATTATTGCAATCAATAAATTCTCGAGATTTCATATTTAACATCTTTTATAGGCATTATTAAGACCTTACGAGACTTTTTAAAAAAATTTCGTTTAGGTCTTCAACATTTTCCATAATGCCTAATGGGTCCCGTTGGGCTCTGTTGGCCTATTTTCTGCTGCCAGGCACCTTGGTCGTTTATTCATAGGTTACTATGCTGTACATCATCTTCTGTACCTTTATATACAGTATTTACAGTAGTAGATGTTACACTTGTTCCTCCCTAATCTACTCAAAACCTTATTGGTTGTCGATGGATTTTTCATATCAAACGAAAACCAGATGGCTCAATTGTTCGGTATAAGGCCCGAGTAGTGGCTAAGGGTTACAATCAACTACTAGGGGTAGATTTTCATGACATCTTTAGTCCGATTGTGAAACTTGCTACAGTTCGTCTCTTACTCTCTCTGGCAGTTTCCAAAGAATGACAGTTCCAACACTGGGATGTTTCCAATGCTTTTTTGTATGGCAGTTTGGATGAAAATGTTTACATGGTACAACCTCCGGGTTTTGTTGATTCCACTCATCCTACCTATGTCTGTAAGTTAAATAGATCTTTATATGAACTTAAACAAGCGCCTAGGCAGTGGAAAAAATGTCTAACCATGGCTCTCTGTCATTTTGGCTTCATTGGTTCTTGAGCCGATACATCCCTCTACTACATTCACACATCTTAGCTTCACATATTTTATCTTATATATGTTGATGACATTTTGGTTATTGGAAATGATCCTAGATTTATTGCTCGTCTTCTCACATTTCTTGGCTCTCAGTTTGCTATTAAAAATCTTGAAAAACTTGACTATTTTCTTGTGATTGAAGCTTTATGGTGCTAGAATGGCTTATTACTTCATCAAAGTAAGTACATTAGTGACCTACTTTGTCGGGCTCATATGTTAGATTGTAAATCCATTCTTACTCCATTAAATACCAGCTCTAAATTAATTGCAAAAGACTGGTGAACTATTTCGGGATCCTTCTTTGTTCTGGTCTCTGATTGGTGGTTTGCAATATTTAACATTCACTAGACCGGACATTGCCTTTGTGGTTAACAAAATCTCTCAGTATATGCATTAACCTTTGTTGGAACACTGGACTGCTCTAAAGCATTTCCTTCGGTACTTGCCTAGCACAGCACATCATGGTTTGTTTTTGCGTCCCTCTGGTTATACATTAGTTAGGTATACTTATTCTAATTGGGCAAGTGATGTGGATGATCGAAAGTCTACTAGTGGATATGCTATTTATTTTTGCAAGAGTCTTGTCTTGTGGTCCTCTAAAAAGCAAAAGGCTATCTTTAGGTCCTCTAATAAGGCTGAATATAGGGCTCTTGCTGCCACTGCTTCTGAGTTACATTGGTTGCAAATTTTGTTGCATGAGATTCAGGTTCCAATCTCTTCTTGCCCAACTTTGTATTATGACAACTTGAGTGCAATATATTTGACTTTTAATCATATTTACCATAATATAAGTAAACATCTGGAAATTGATTTTCACTTTTTGTGATTTTGTCCCTAAGGGTCATTTGCATGTTGTGTTTCTTTGTTTTGATGATCAAATAACGGACGCTCTCACTAAAGGTCTGTCTAAGCAACGATTTCTGTGGCACCGAAACAAATTGATCGTGGTTTCACCAGGCACAATGTGAGGGGGATGTAAAGGATATATATGTAATTAATAGTGTATTTAGTAAGGGTAATCAAGTCTTCGTAAGTCTTTGTAAAACCAACGCTAGCATTTACCATACACGTTAGTGTACTTGTATATAAACTTAATGTTTCTGTCAATGAAAGCTAAGTGCATAATTATTCTTATTCTCATTATTGTTTTAAAATCAATTTAATAAATATGATTTACAATGCATGCGTCTTGACATCAATTATGCAATAATCTCTCTGCAAATTAAAAAGAAACGCAAAATTAATAATGATTCTATAAATTGAAATTTTTCCTCTTTTGCCATTGATGGCTTGTAAAAATCTTTTCAATCACTTTCATTGACATCAATGCTTTACCTCTAGCATTTTTTCATGGCCAAAAGCATTCCGGAACTCTTGAAATTTACCTCTTTTTTATATAAAGCCTCTTGGCTAAGTAATGTCAATTTGAAGCTCCTCAACTATATGCGTGTATTACACGAAGCTTTTTTTTTAATAGAGTCAAAATTGCGTGTAACACATGCAAACGGAGGGCGCGTGACGGCTAGGTTGGAGAATAAGTGGCTGGTATAATCTTCGAAATGTTGCCATTTTGAAGAGAAGCCGTGAATTATGAGGATGAGGTTAAATGGCACCATTTCATTTTGAACATGGGATTCTTGTTTTGTTCATTGGATTTGGTAGCGGTCTCCGATTGAGGGTTTTGAAGGATTGGAAAACGAAAAGAGGATCTGGAGAAGATTCTGAAGAAGAGAATCGAAAGGGAGGAGGCCTTGATTTTCGGTGATTTGAGGGATTCAGATGGGGATTTGACTTTCAAAATGGAAAGAGAGTGACAGTTTGGAAAAAAAAGTAAAGCAAAGGGTTGAACAGGGGAGAGGACCGAAGGAGAGAGGCAAGGTCTAGTCTGATAGAAGGAGATAGGAGATCGATCAAAAGGGGGCAGAGCCCAAAGGGGTTTCTGGCCGGTGATTCATTAATCGAGAGAAAAGAGGCGTGGGCAAGAGAGCAGGCTAAACGAAGACAAAGAATGAGGGAAAATCGGAAGAAGGTTGAACGCAATTTAAAGGAGATTTGTGTTTTGATTTCAAAAGAAAGAACAGATTGATCGAGAGGGATGAAGGGAGTTCTGAACTTGGTAGTTCACAATTAAAAAATCAGTTCTTCACCTTGGGGATTTCAATTTTGGTCTTGGCTTCTAAAAACGAAGAACAGAGGTAGATTTAATCTAGTAGCAGTCTTCGCATTTTGGAAGTAGGGGCAGAAGCTAGTGAATTTTTCAGTTGTTCAGGACTGAAAAGGGAGCAGTCTGTGACAATGGGAAGCAGAGATTGACGATAAAAAAACTGAAAGAAACTACAATGGGTAATAGTCTTTTTTCTCTGAGTTTGGCTCTTTTTCGAGGGAGCTTTACTGGCGTTTGGGACTTCAAATGAAGGTCGATGCTATGGAATCTTGAACAAAGAGGGAAGGTTTGGCAATTTCAGTTCTTTGTTTTCTTCTTCTTTTTCTATTTTCTAGTTTTGTTTTGGTTTGCTCAAGGTTTCAATTGGAAGTCGAAGGCAAGTGCTCAGCTGGAGCTCAGTTCCAGAGGTGACGACAAGGACATAGGGATTTTCTTAGTTCTTATTTTCTTCTTCTGATTCTATTTTCATTATTCTAGTTATATGCTCTAATTTCATGATTCTTATTTCTTATTATAATGCATTTTGTTTTCTTGTTCTGTTTCTGGTCTGGATCAAGAGCAGTTCAGGGTCTTTGATTAAGCATAGTCCAGGCGTTTCAAACAGAGCAGTCTGACTTGAGTGGTTCAACTGGAAGGGAAATGAAGGCAGGGCAGGGCAGGGCTGAGCTTCAGCGAGAAAATGAAAAGTTGATGTCGATAGGAAGCATGGTGCTTTGTTGTCCAAAAGAAGGGAGAGGCGGAGGCGGAGGTGTAACTGTGCTGGTGGCGATGGGAAGGATGGAAGGAGGAGATGAAGAACGCAGTTGAATAATAATAATAATAATTTATTATTATTATTATTACAAATTTCAGAATGGTCCTTCATTTTTAATTTTTTTTTTTTTGCTAAACCCTTTCAAAACGACACTGTTTTAAATTTTCTTAGCCATCACGTGCCCTCTGTTTGCATGAGTTACACGCGATTTTGGCTCTGTTAAAAAATGGCTTCGTGTAATACACACATATAGTTGAGGGGCTTCAAATTAGCATTACTTAGCCGAGGGGCTTTATGTAAAACAGAGATAAACTTCAAGGATTCCGAAATGCTTTTGGCCTTGTTTCGTTGATGGTAAGATCTATTTTTCGCTATTTCAAAATTTTTCCTCTTTTGAATTAAGTTTTAATCCTTTTGAATTTTCACTTATTTTTCTATATTCTTGAGTCATTTTCTTGCATTTGATTTTTTTTTTCCTTCTATTGATATTTCTGGGTTTAGCATATGTTGTTGGATCTTTGAAAAGAATAAAATCATACTAAATTCTTTTGAATTCACTTATATTTATGTATCATTGAATCCTTTATTTTTCGTTTGATTGTTAGATTTCTTTCACTTATGGTTTTTTATGGTAATCATGTTTTCCTTCATTTTATTGGCTTTTTCTTTTAGTTATATGTTGTTGATCTTTACAAAATTTTGGTATTTGGTCATTTATTCTTGGATGAGTGATCAACCGGTGAAAAAGTAATATAAATGTTTATTGGTGATTTTATAAATCTTTTATAAAACTAGTTATACACTACTTATAAACCACTTGTATATTGAATAGGGTTTGATAAACCTGTATTAAAGTTGCTGGCAAATTGTCGTAAACAATTGTGGGCTTATTTTCATGGTTGTGAGCTCATTATTACCATGCTATATAATGACCATTTTTATAGATTTTTTATTTATAATTTGACTCTTTAGTTCTCAATATAATCTTTTTTTTTTTAACTACAAAAATATGTTCTTTATTTTGTTCATTATTGAAAATATATTTTATTAAATTTTTGGAAAATATACAAGAGGTTTTGTTTTTGTTTTTATTTTTATAATAGAATAGACTTTATATTTTTCCCTCAAATAGGTTTTTAGGATATTTAAATGGGAAAAAAATTTATTAAATCCTCCATTTCGTGCAATGTTATTAGGATTTGATCACTCTTTTTTTTTTTTTAAACTTAGTTATAAGTAGGGGTAGGGGTGCGAGGGGGAAGGGGGAGAAGGATATTTTGGGATTTTGAACCTGAGTGCTTTGGTACTAAATGATAGAGCGTTAACCGTTTGGCCCACCCTCATCCCTGGATTTGATCACTCTATTTTGTGATTATTATTTACAAGTCTTTGTCTGTAGGATCTATCCGTTTTACTATTTGGTGTCTCCATCTAAATGGCTCTTAAATTGGAGCTAAAAGACCGATTTGCATTTGCTCCTAAAAAATAAATGTGAAAACTTAATTTAAAAATAAAAAAAAATGCAAAAATAATTTTCTTCTCCTCCTTCCTCCATCCTTCCTACCGCCATTGTCACCGCCCTCCTCCCCATCCATTCAACAACACCACCTGGGGTGGAGGTATGTTGAGCCGAGTGATGGCTCACGCCCACCCTCAGCTTTAATTTTTCCATGCATTAGCTGGTTTCTTATGCGTGTTATTGATTTGGTGGTGTGCAAACTTAAACTCACCTCACCCTTAGATAAAACTTTTACATTTTGACATTGACCAAAGAAAAGTTTTAACTTAAAATTTATTATAAATTTTGAATTTCTTTAATTAGTAACGAATGGAAATTTGCTAAAATTTTATACCAAACTTTAACTAAATATCCAAATTGTTCATAATTAAACCTTTATTATTGTATGTTATCAGCCAATGTTTCAAAAACAGTAATTATATTAATTTTTTAAATAAATTTTAATAGTCATTATTTAATTTTTTTAATTAATTTATTAATAGAGCTTTCTTAACTTTAATTTAAATTTTAAGTATTTTAATTAATTACTTTTAATAATCAATTATCATATACATAGAGAATTCAAATGCCTGAATTATATGGAGATTATTAAGAACTTTTAATGTAATAATAGTTTTTATTATTATTTCAAACTACTCATTATTTTATAGAAAATAATAAATTAGACAAAGTTGCAAGTAGTTGACTTTTCAAGCAGCATAATATTCTAAATCCAAACTACTGAAGTTCCTTTATACACAAAATTCCATTTCTTATATTATTACTGTACACAAGTTTAACTCATACTTCATGGATTCAATAATATAAAATTAAGGGTAAATTATGATTTAGTTTCTGAATTTTGAGTATATTAAATATTTTAGTTCATTTGTTTTGAATATTTCTACCTTTGATTTTTTCAATTCTTTACACTGAAATTAGTATGATTGGATTCAAGTTTGGTGTTGATAGTTTGATGGGTTGGGTTGGGTAGATTAAAGTACTTTTAGGTTAGTTATAAAGTATGATTACTGTACTTAAAATATATATAAATAGTTATAAAGTATTATTACTGTACTTAAGATATATATAAATAATACTTTAATCTACCTAACCCAACCCATCAAACTATTAACACCAAACTTGAATCTAATTATGCTGATTTCAGTGTAAAAAAATGAAAAAAATGGATGTAGTATATTTTTTTAGTCTTTATGTTTTGTGACTGTTAGACACTTTAGTCCTTTCATAAAAAAAAAATTAAAGTACGAAACTGAAATTTACCAAAAGGACCAAATTGAATATTTTTACAAGGACCAAATATGAAATTGTCCAAATAAAAAATCAAACTTTTATTTTCAGCGACAAAGAGGGCAAGTGAGTATACCTAATCGAAGCTCTCGACATGTGAGAATTCATACTATGTACGTATTTTCAACATCAGATCATCAAAAAGTCTCAAAAAATATAGTTCAATAATCTAGGTTTTAAAGAGATAAAACGCCATCGAAACTTTAATTGGCGAGTGTAGGGTACTCTGGCGACCAATGGAGGCGCGATTAGTGGCATTGGATTCATCTCAGTGTTAGCTTTTCAAAGGTTTGGTGTGTGTCGACATTGGAGCTTGGGGTAGGCGATGGCAGCCGATCAAAGTTTCTAGTTTTGGAGAGAGAATTCTAGCAAAAACTTCAATTGGCCACCATCGCCACCTCTGAGCTCCAATGTTGACACGTACTGAACCTTAGAAAGCTAATGTCAAGACGAATCCAATGCCACTAACTGCACCTCCATCGATCGCTGGATCAAACCGTACTCGCCGGTCAAATGTTTCCAAAGCTCCAATAAAGGGGTGATATACAAATCCCAAACCAGCTTTGATGAATTTAACTAAATAATCCTCAGTAACTAGATTCTCCAACGCGGCTAATTTTTCTACAATAGTCTTTGCTCTCTGCACATATGTCTCAATATTTGTGGTACCACACTTCAAGGAACGCAGCTGAGTTTTTTATTCACGTATTTTAGGCTTAGAAGGAGTGGCATAGGCCACGACAAGCTTATTCCAAACGCTCCTTGCTATTTCAACACCAGCTAATTGAGGCAGAATGAACTCTGAAACAGAAGCCACGATCCAGCTTATTACCATCTAATCTTAACAAAGCCACACGGAATAAGCAAGATTGATTTGACCATCAGTTAAAAACTGATTTGGAATAACAGCCTCTGCACTTACAATATAATCAAGTGCACATCCATGAAGCATGGGTAAAAACTGCATTTTCCATAGCAAAAAGTTTGTCGAGGTGAGCTTTAAAGGAATTTGATGCCAAATATTAGGCATCAAAGAAGATGAAGAAACAACAACACCACCAGGAAAGATAGTAAAGTCGACTGAAGTAGATGACTCTGTACTGGACTTTTTTTTTCAAAAATAAAAATAACTACAAAGCACAATTAGGACCTATGCTCTGATACTATGAAAAGCTATAAGCTTTGATGAATATTATCAATGAACAGAGGGATATAAATGCATCTCTTGAGTAAGGAGCAAGTACAACAATGCAAATAAGACTTTTACAGTTGTTTAGCTATTATGTATAGGATAAATAAAGCACATAATATTAATTTCATTATCTTTGAGTATATATATATATATATATATATATATATATAATTTTTATTTTTATTTTTTCGAATTTATACGGATGACCATGCAATACGGACAATATGTCCCTTAGATACATACATCAAATTGGTGATATAATAATGATTTGGATTAATAAACTTAATACCTTCACTTTTCAATGCACAAAACAAACGAAAAAATTAACTGGATGAAGGGAATGCCAAGTTGCGTTGTTACCATGGTATTAACAGAGAGGCACATGCATCTCTTGTATAATTTGAGGAAGTTGTTGAACCAACCAACCTAAAAATCACATTCCTAGATTTTATTTTAATCCCAAGATGCCAACCCTTTTTCTCTATGGTCCTCCCTATTTCTTTGTAAAGTATCACAATTCATTAAATTAATTTTTTATTGTAAGAGATTCGGTTTCAATTTGGTTAAAAAAAAGATTCGGTTTAAATAGATTCCATATATGCTTGTAAAAAGAAAATTTAGAAGAATTGAAAAAAATAAAAGATATCCCTCCGTCCGTTTTTAAGAAAATAAAAATCATATAATATATTTAAGCATTCTACTGAAAAAAAAATATACAATAAAAATTTATCTAATTAGTAAAGGTTACTGACAAAAAATACATTATGAATTAATTAAAATAGTTTGCAAAAGTTGATGATGAATAATGACAGCTAGAAACGAGAAACATCCGAAGCTTAATGACCAAACAAATTACGCCTCTTTTTTTGAAAATAAAGAATTAGGGCTTTTGAGAGGCTGAAAAGGTTGCGTGCTCCACGCATGGGAGACACGTTAACCTTAAACACTGCATTATTATTAACTACTATTCTCCTATTGGATTACAAAGCAACAATACCTAATAATGCGTATCTAAATACTTTGACTTCTCCCTAATTACTAACTTTTATTAATTGGAAAGCACGCAAAAAAATCTTATATTCCTAAATCTTATCGTATGCACTTTTAATATACTCTCTTTTCTAGAATCAGTTTCACTTGTTTAAAAAAAAAGAATAAGTTTTACTTTAATAGCATTTATTTATTTTGATAATTTATTATTATAGAAAATTTAAAAAAAAATTACTAAAAATAAAAATAAAGATAATGCACTCAAATTACCTTACATTTTATTAACTATCATACAAATTAACTGATTTTTTAAAGAAATATATAAGAATTGTAAATATACACTTTTTCTTTAAAAAAAAAGTATAAATATACACTTATTATTTAAATACATAGATGTCCATTTTATATATGTATTGGTTGTTATAAATAAAGTATATACTATTTCAGATGGTTCGTTTAAGGCAAACGCATATGCATATTGATGTTCTTATATTTAGGCACATACTTTGACTTGTTTGAGCACCTTTTTGTTGAAAAATGTTTGAGCACCTTGTCTTTAAAAAACTATGGGTTTTCCCCTAGAATAATGGCTACTTTACCTCTTGGTTAATTTCTTAACCTTTTTTCAAAAACTATGGGTTTTCCCTAGAAGAATTATACATACTAAACCCGAAACTCTTATCTACAAACGAAGTTCCAAGCTTAACAAACATGTCTTTTACTACTATTTTAAAATGTACAAATGTAACAAAGAAAGATCTTTAGTACACTTTTAAAATGTGCAAGTGCAACAAAGAAAGATTTTTGTGGGTCTCCTATGTGATAGGACTTCTTTTATGAATTCTGAAAGAAAAATTACAAAATTAACTCGTTATGATGTCCTATCCTATGGACTACTAAAGATATTTGTGATTCTTCTTGATCTCCTATGTGGGTGTGCCTTAGTGTGCTTAAAGTATAAGAATATTATTATAATTCCTCTAATGACATATTGAGTCAGAACTCAATTATTAACTTATATAAGAGAAAGTGGTACAAAATTATTCGTGGAATTTTATTAATGATAGAGATACATTTAAGGAAGTTATACAATGACAAATGAAGCAAGAAACACAAGGTTTGAAGTGCCTTGCTTTGCTTTGCTTCTTTTATGGTACGCTATATATTATTTTCTTAACAATACATAGCATCAATACTCGAATAAAAATATATAAAAAACAAGAAAATTACTATAACAAAATAGGATCACTTTTGGATATTCTTGAACTACGAAGTAGAAGATATTGCAGATAAATAGAGATTCTTAATTGCATTGTGGAGTTTTCTTGCAGCTCCTTAGATCAGCCTGCATTACAAAATTAATCTCTCGTAAATAAAAAGAATTATGAAATGATGAATCGTTTTCATAATAATAATTATAAATGATGGGTTTGAGTTTGATTGATACGTATAGTTATATAAAGAAGAAGAAGAAGAAGAAAATTGAAGTCAAAATCATAGTTTATACAAGCCACGTGAAAAAGTGCTTGTGGGACATTAGTTTAGATTTTGATTATGCAC
Source organism: Croton laevigatus (assembly GCA_949640765.1). Taxonomy (NCBI): domain Eukaryota; kingdom Viridiplantae; phylum Streptophyta; class Magnoliopsida; order Malpighiales; family Euphorbiaceae; genus Croton; species Croton laevigatus. The sequence continues at coordinate 8,148 of CATIWJ010089693.1, read as the reverse complement.
ACGTAATTTAAATTGGATTTGATGAGAATATTCTTTTGTTGTATTTTTATTTAATAAAATTATTTTATTTCTCAATGGAAAAAATAAAATTATTATTGAATTTAAATTATGTAAGAAGAAGAAGAAGAAGAATAGTAAAATATACAAAGTATTCTCCAGAAGTAGAAAAAGCAAGAAGGAAGAAATTTAACCAACTTATAGAAAAATAGAATCCTCAACTTTTTTATGTTGTTATTATAATTGATTCAGTTATCCTTTTAACTTTGGTTTTATGGTCACCAATAACAGAAAAAAGTGAGATTTGTTTGTATTATAGTTGTCTTATTTATGGGATATATCAGGATAATATCCCACATTAAACTTGTGGATTAGTTAGGATAATCATTTTATTGTTAAATTATTAAAAAAAAAAAAACTAAAGAACCAACAAATCTTTTTTATATATATGGTGAAAGAAAGAAGTAAAAAAATATAGTAGTAAGTGTATATATATATGTATATATATGCATATATACCTCTGGCAGAGTTCCTGTAAGGGAAGGGGACATGGCCAGACTCGATGGACTTGACATCTTCAACAAGAAGCTCATAGTGCCTCTTAACTTCTTCAGCAGTTTTACCCCCAACGGCTTTCGCGACATTGGACCAACGGTCAGGTGTGTCTTTGTCGAACACAGCCAAAGCCTTTTCGAAGGCTTTGTTCTGCTGTGCAGTCCATGACCCAGACCCTCGAGATGACATTGAGCTTGAGGCCATTTCTTTTCTTAATTACTAGAACAACAAGAACAAGAAGAAGAAGAAGAAGAAAAAGAGATGAATATGTATCTCAGTTTCTGTTTTGTGGTGAAGAGATTGCTAAGCCTCCCTCTTTTATAGGCAGCTGGGAAAGAAGGAAAGATTGTGGTGGTAGGCCCATTTCTAAAACACATCTTGCAATTTAGAATTTCAATGATTTGTCTCCTTAGCAACCACATAAATAAATTCAAATTCACTTGTACTACAACGTGAGGAATTACTTGTAATTTCAATAACTTTTAAATAAATTTTATTTACGCTGAACTTAAACATACAAGTGAGAATACGGTATAGAGAATATTGAGATTAAATAAGATATATATTGCCTATCCCACTGATAGCTCAGTTGGTGGCTCTAGATGTTTGGTTCGATCCTGCATTGAGGTAAAATACTTTCTGACCCAGCACATTTTTTTACCATACGCGCATAAGAATTAGTCAATGGAAAATTATATAAAATAGTATACTTTGTATTTTCCAATTAAAAAAAAACATATCTTTCATTTTTTGAAATAGCATTTTTTTTCTTTTAACTTATTGCCCTTTTTCCTTTCTTATATTTTATTATTATTTAAAATTAAAATAAAAAAAGGAAAATAACACTAGTAGTATCTGAAATGAGCCTTCAAACTTGAAAACAAAGTTGATTTCTTATCATTCAGAGCAATTTTAAAGGCCTTCCGATGATCATTTTCAAAATTTAAAAGCACCATTGGACTTCTCTCTCCAAGAACTTCAATTTGATATAGTAATTTGCTTTGATCACCACCATTTTCTAGTTATTAAGGAGAGAGAAACAACTATATTTTGCATTTTTTGGCCTCATACAGTAGAGTCACGAGAAAGTAAAATCATATTTGGAATTCACGAGTTAAAAGCTTTCTGATGATATATAATTTGTTAGGTTTCGTTGCCCTTTTTGGCGGCTAAGGAGAGAGAAATAAACTGTATTTTATATTTTTCAGCTAGGGGTGGGCAAAACCAGTTCGGTTCGGTTAACCACACCAAAAATCGGTTTTCGGTTCAAAACCAAATGTAAAATTTATGAACCGAAAACCGAACCGAATAATTGGTTAACCGAATTTTTGATTAGGTTTCGGTTTTAACCGAATTTAACGTGTAAAATAAAAATTGGTTTATACCAAAAACCGAACCAAAAATTCGGTTCACATATTTTAAGAACCAAAAATTTGGTTAACCGATTATTCGGTTCGGTTTTTACCACCCCTATTTTCAGCCACATACGGCGGAGTCACAAAGAAGTAAGACCATATTTAAAATCTATAATTCGAGAGTTTTCCAATGATATATAATTTATTATATTTCATCACCATTGAAAGTTTCTGGCCGTAGCAGCGGCTAGGTTTTCCAAGTGACGATGAAGATGAAAACAATATTTCAATAAATTTTTATTGACAGATATTGATTGTTATTAATATTAATTGTTACTGATTCTTATTAATATTGATTGTTACGGATTCTTACTGAAGTTTATTGAATTTTTTATTATTCATTTGTATTGAGATTTATTGATAATTTTTATTAATTGTTAGTGATTGTTATTGAAATTTATTAAAAAATTTCATTGATTTGTAGGATTTTTGTGATGGAGGAGGTGGAGTTGACCTATCACTTTTCAGTTCGGTTACTCTCTTTTTTTTAACTTTTTTTATGGATTTATATTGATTTATATTAAGTTATATTGTTTGGGATATTATTGTTTAGTATTTTTGATATATATTGACTTATATTGAGTTATAATAACATATATTGACAAATACTAATTTAAATTATATTAACCAATATTAATTTATATTGACAGATTTTCATTTTTTAATTATAATGATATCTATTGACAAATACTGATTTAATTTTTAGGCGAATGGCGCTGGAAACCACCTACCTGTGATGGTGGCTATTTTTCCAGCCACTTGGTGAAGTTTGGAAGAATTTCAAATTATATTGACATATAATGACAGATTTTTATTTTTTAATTTCTGATTAATTAATTAAATTAAATATATATTTAACAAAGGAAGTGGTTTTGAAATTTTAAAAAATCTTTAGGCTTTATTTAGCCTAAAGTGCTATTAATTAATATTTGAAAATTAAGTGCTATTTTTTCAAAGAAAAAGTAGAATATATGCTATTTCACCAATTGTTTCTTAATCAATCTAAATATATGAACCTAAATATATGAACCGTAAAACGGACATGAGCTTGAACTACTCGTGGTTATATATATAATCTTATCCAATGATGGAATATAATAAGTACTATAATTTATAAATATTTCAAAATTAGATATTGAAAATTCCTATAGAAAAGAAATTATAAGAATTTAAATTTCAATCTCATATTTGCTCCACCACTGATCTAACCACCACAAAATAGTTAAAATTCTCACTCTGCAAGTTTTGAGTACTCCATATTTAAGATTGTGGATTTACACCACAATATAGGAAAGAAAGAATTGTAGATTAGGAAAAGTGAAAGCACCTAAATGTTCAAAATTATATCAGCATTTGCAAATAAATTTGACCAATTAAATCCAAATCTTTGTATCAATTCCGGCCAACTCCAACTGGGCCACTCATTTGGATAAATTGACATCTATCTATGTGATGTGTGCACAGCATTTATTTTATTTAAATAAAATGAATTGTAAATGTACCTCATTCTTTTTATTAATGATCTAATATAATCTAATAGGACTGCCCCAAATAAAGGTAATGAGACTTCAAAAACAACACTTTTTAACTTTTAGTAGCAGTAAATAGTATTAAATTTCTAAAATGTAATAAATAGTAGGTTTGATTTGTGGAGTTGTGTATAGAACATCATTTTGGGGCCATTCATCTTGCCTTACGAGGTATCTGTAATTTACGAGTGGAAATTATTAACCGGTTGGGCTGGACACCCTGTGATTAAAAACCGAAAAAAAAAAAGTAAATAGTATATTTTGTTGTTTAATTAGTTAATTGTACTTAATATATTAATCAAAGCCCCAGACTCTAGTTTCCTATCCATTTGCTTCTTCTTTTTCTCCTTCTCCTCCTTCTTATGGTTTTCAGATTTGCGCTTGATTTGTATGATTTTTTTGAGTTGTGTTGTAATTTTTGGAGGAGAGTGAAACATTAATGGTGATTAGAGTTTTGGAGAAGAAGAAGAAGGGATGTTATTATACTAGTATATATGTTATATATGTATATCATATATATATCAATACATATATATGTATCAGTACATTTACCAGTCAACTGGTCAATACTATCCTTAAATTTATATTTGTACAGACATCTCGATCGACCTTTGTCATAAGTGTCTACTTATTCTAATTGTAGATGTTTGTTAAATTAAAATTAATTATGATGTTTGCTTTACCGGTTTCGGCCCAAACCAAGTCTTTTTCATCAAAACCATATTTGCATTGTTTCCCTATTGATTTTGTCCAAGGGAATATTGTATCAATCATCCATAATCTTTTTGTTGATTTTGTCCGAAAGGATTATCATACACATTTATGAAACACGTTCAATAATTGTGTACAGAGTAATCTCACATTTATTTTCATACCACTTCAATTCGTCTTTACCTTCCATTAATTATGTGAGGAAGATAAACCTACACTTGTTTATCACTTTCGTTAATTATGTTTGAAATGACCTCACATTTACCTTACAATCTTATATTTGAATGTCATTGGTGAAATGTTTTATGTAAATCCAACTCATAACCCAAAATCCGATTAAGCACATACATATTTACTATTAGTGTACTCACTTGCGCACATACTCAAAGTATTGGCCAATAAAAAAAATAGCTACTTTCTAAAAAATGCGAAACACTTCTAACTTTAAAAACCCAAATTTCACAATTTTTTTAGGTGAATTTCACAAAATTTTTATTTTATTTATAACTCTAGAATGTTAAACTCAAAACCTAAATTTATAAATAACATAAACAAAATTTGGGTGAAATTCATTTATCCACGATGAACTCAAAAAATAATAATAATAATAATAGAAGCTCAAGAGAGTAGCCTAGTGGTAAGGCATTTCTTTCCTCGGACCTGAGGTAGACCAGGCTACGGTTCAAAATCGCCGGTTTCGATTTTGAAACCAACGATTCCGGTTCCGGTTTCAAAGAATAGTAGGACCGAATCCGAACCATATAAAGACGGTTTGGTTTCGGTTTTAAATGGTTTCGGTTTCGGTTTTTAACAGTTTCGATTTCGGTTTTATATAATTTGATATTGATTCATTTTATTTTTTAACGAAAAACAAATCTATTAGAATAAGATTTCAATAATATACAAATTTTCATATTTTTATTTAATACATGAAAATTTAAAAACAAAAAAAGCTCACTTTTATTTTTTTTTTGGGTCAAAAAATTAATTGTAGTCATTATTGTTGGTGCTAATTAATGGTTTCGGTTTTGATTCCAGTTCTGGTTTTATAAATATTTAAACCGAGACTGAACCGCTTTATAACGGTTCCAGTTTCGGTTTTGTAACGGAAACCACTAAGACGGTTTCGGTTTAATTTTTAACGGTTTGGTCCCAGGTCAAAATCGGCTCATGGCCAGGTCTAACCTGAGGTCTCGAATTTGAGACTTATCAATCCCGTTCTCCAAATCCCCCAAGTATAATAGAGTATATATGTAAAAAAAGAATAATAAACCGGCCCATGGCCAGGTCTAACCTGAGGTCTCGAATTCGAGACTTATCAATCCCGTTCTCCAAATCCTTCAAGTAGAATAGAATATATATGTAAAAAAAGAATAATAATAATAGAAGGAGACGTAAAAGAATGGTCTAAAAAGTAGATTTATACATAGAATGAATTTGGACATAGTATCAAAATCAAGAGTCACTATTATGATTTCCGATGAAAAAAAAGAAAGAAAGAAAAATGTCCTTACTAACAGTAAAATTCCCATTCCTTTGACAAAGAAAGTGATCTCATTACGTTGGAACCTATAAAGATTGATATTAATAATTAATAAATATAATATTTTCTCGTTTCGTTAAAAATATTGATATTTTCTTTTCGACATGAAAAGGATTGATAATTTTTTTAAAGGAAAAGATTAAAATTTTGATTATAACTATTCTCTAAAATTATAAATTAGGTCCTTATGGTTTTACATGTTAACAATTAGATCCCTCTCTTTTGTTACAGTAAATCTAGGGTCCCTCACATTTGAAACAATTATAAACTTAAGTATTTTCCGTATATTTTAACAAATTTCACCGTTAGTACCAATTATAGGTACTGAATTATCCCTAATACAATAGTTAAAAAAAAAAAACCCTAATCAAAATAGTGAAAAAAAAAAAAGCTAATACTTTCAAGAATATAAGCTTTATAACTTTTAGTATTTAAAAAAAAAATATTCGAACAAGTAACAAGTACTTGATACTAAAACTTTTGTTAATTAAATGTTACCTTAACTTCAAAAAATAATTTTAATTGTTATATTACAAATATTAATCAAATTAGTTTGGCTAAATGTTCAATTTACCACATAAAATTGTATCTAATATTCAATATTTCATTTTTAAGTTTCCGTTTTATCAATTATTTTCTAAACTTGAACAAAACGATCAATTTATTCAATTTAAATATGTGTCATTTGTTATATTTATTACTAAATTTATTTATAAATTTATAAAAATCAGAATTAATCACTAACTAAAGTAAATTTAAAATTAAATTTAATGTTAATTATTGGTTACTCAATTTGCAAATTTAAATAACTATAATTTTTAATCTAATTTAATCTCTCAAAAATTGATAAATATCATAAATATAAAAAATTATATTTAAATATTCTTATCAACATTGTAAAAATATAAATCAACCAAGCATATATATATATATATATATATATATATATAATTTACACATTTCATTTATTTAATTGATCGATTTGTTAAAATTTAGGTGCAAATTGGTAAAAAAAAAAAAAGGTTGAAAATAGGTAAATTTTTTTTTTAACAGAGGAAAATTGGTAAATTGAATAGTATAACATTTTGATTATAAAATACTAAACATTACTTTGAAAAGTTGATATAAATAGCAACACACCCTTAACGATTTTTTTTAACATCCCAAAGAGAATAATAGAAGCTCCAAAGCACCCAAAAATACAAAGAGGCTTACGATTAATATAAGAACAAATATGAACGGCATTTTGATACCCTTAACTTAGGCATTGCATTTAATTAATATAAAAAGATAATAATCTGTGGATAAGAGTTTCGGGTAAATTTTGATATTATTTGTACTAAACCCTAATCAACTAAACATAATTTATTAAAAGTGCGAAAGCCTTTTTCTGAATCTAGCAATTAATCAACTTGGTACGTTTTCTCATTGGCATTCCATTTGAGAGACAAAAAAAAAAAACAGACTGTACTATAAAAGATGTTCCTCCTTTTTTCTGCACATCATTCAATAATTGTGTTAGTACTAATAATTTGAACAATGATGATAACTAATAATTTGAACAATGATGATAGAGTAATTGTACCAAATTAGATTTTAGAGGTCCGAAGAACATAGCATGTAATACAAATAAAAAAAATAGGACGAAGCAGAAAAATATCAAAGGGGGTTCTGTCCTGTCCTGTTCTGTTCTGTGGTTTGTTGTTTGCTAAGAATGGTGTGGTAAAGCAGCAGATATTGATTCATTCAGTTTGCCTACTTGCACCTTATTTTTAACTTATTATGTACAACTGGAAACTAATCATTTCAATTTCTACAACTTTTGGTCTCAACAATTGATTTTTTTCCCCTGGTGGTGGTCCTATTGTACCTTTTCTTTCACTTATATGCTCTCATCTTTCTAATCATATATATATTAGTATTTCATTTTGCTATCATCTTATTTCAATTATAAGATTAGAGTTACTTTAAATTTTGGAATAGGGAAAAAAAATTTTCCATTTGATTTTGTTTTCATAATTGGGCTTTTTTTTTTAATATTTATATAACACCTAAAGACTCAATTTTTTTAAAAAATAATCATGAAACTTCCCATTTTATATCATAAGGGTCAATATATCAAGTAATCACAAAATGTGTAAAATTCATTTTTGTGTTTATTCATGATTTACTATTATTTATAATTTATTCCCATTTATCAGTAATCTATATTTGTATTTAGTTTGTTTATAATTCATTTCTACTATTGTTTATTAGTTGTTTAAAACTCCTGTACTATATCCATTTACAATTGTTTTGTGTTTATCATTTGTCTATAATTGTTTTTTCAGTTTGAATATATTTATGTACAATTTATACTAAGTTTTGTTCTCTCTCACAAGCATTTCAGCAAACACTA
>CATIWJ010089688.1:0-10000 GCA_949640765.1 Croton laevigatus | reverse complement strand
AGATTAAGTATGGACATATGCTTTGTTTTATCATCGCCTTGAAAATCCTTTTTCAGTAAATTCCAAGCTTCTTTTGCACTTTCACAAGTACTGATTTTTGTGAAAATTTCTTCAGAAACTGAAGAATAAAGACAAGTTTTTTGCCTTAAATCTTTTGGCCTTTTCTTCACTATGATGTTTGATTTGAGCTAAAATAGGTTCTTCAGGTAATGGAAGTGGCTGCAAATCATTCTCTACAATTTCCCACAAACACAATGCTTGTAAATAGCACTGCATTTTAATAGCCCAATTTTGATAGTTTTTTCGAGAGAAAATGGGAGGAGAAGAAAAAGGAAAATTATTCATGTTTTTTTACTCTCATAATTTTTACTCTCACACACATGTATTTTGGATCATGGCTTTGGTACCACTGTTAGGTTTTTTAAAGAAGAAGACAAGAAGAAATACTGTTAACACACATGATATTTTTATTCATTAATTAAGCTTATATTTATAGGCTACAAAAAGGAATTCAAAATCAAAAAATAACAAAATTACTAAAAAACACAACAAATAAAATCCTTAAATTTATTCCTAAAATCTTTAAACCAAATACCTAAAAATATTCTCCAACCCTTGAATATGTAAAAAATGCTTAATCCCAATATTAATGGATAGCAGTCCATGGTTTCAATGTTCAAAGGTGAAAGCTACGATTTTTGGAGCATAAAAATGAGGACACTCTTCAAGTAACAAGAGTTATGGGAGCTGGTGGAGCTTGGGCATGCTAAGAATGAACCTGATGAAGCCAAATTGAAGGAGAATAGGAAGAAGGATGCTAAATCCCTCTTTTTTAATCAACAGGGATGGATGAGTCAATTTTTTGTAGGATCTCTGATGCACAAACTGCAAAGCAAGCATGGGACGCCTATGGGAAGAGTATCAGGGAACTGATCAGATAAAGACAGTCAGAGTGCAGTCCCTTAGAAGACAATTTAAGACTCTGTAAATGCAAAATAGAGAGCATGTGTGAGAATACATGAACAGGACAAAAATTATTGTAAACCAGATGAAGATGTATGGAGAGTCCATCATTGATGCCACAGTGGTATCAAAGATCCTCAGGGGCTTAACCTAAAAGTATGGCCATGTTGTGGCTGCTATTGAGGAATCAAAAGACTTGACCAAATTATCTTTTGATGCCTTAATGGGGTCACTCATGGCTCATAAAGATAGGCTGAATAGATCTTTTGATAAGGCTGATGAAAGAGCCTTTCAAGCAAAATCAATTGGATCAATGCAAGAAAACAAATTTGGAAATGCAAGAGGAAGAGGACGAAATAAAAGGGGAAGGGGCAGAGGCAGAGGCTGGCAAGGAGACACAAGAAGATGCTACAACTGTAATAAGATATGGCTTCTGGCCAGAAATTGCAAGGAAACAGATGCACAAGTTGAATTTGCAGAAGAAGGATAAGTGAATCAAGAAGAAGCTTATCTATTCATGGCCAAAGAATTAAATAAACCAACTAAAAAAAATGTTTGGTTCATTGATAGTGGTTGCTCCAGTCATATGTCCGGAGTAAGGGAGATCTTCAAAGAGTTGAATGAGTCTTATAAGAAGTAGATCAAACTTGGAAATGATAAGGAAATACAAGTGGGCAAAGGAACAGTAGCTATCAAGACAAATCAAGGAGGCACTAAACTCATTAGCAATGTACTTTTTGTACTAGAATTGGCTCACAAGTTACTTAGTGTGGGTTAATTGATCAATACTGGATATGTAGTGCATTTTACAGATGAAAGGCCGTAGTATTAAGGAGAAGGGGACAGGATTAACCATCATAAAAGTTGGGATGTCCATCAATTGTATGTTTCCATTAAAGCTTGAAGATACAAGGGAAATGGCGTTGACTTGTAGGGAAGAAAATACTACCAAACTATAGCACTTGAGGTATGGACATCTCAACTATGCAGGATTAAAGTTACTAAGAAACAAGAATATGGTTAAAGGACTTCCTTAAATAAACTATAAAGGTGCTGTTTGTGAAAGGTATGTCTATGGAAACAAGCAAAGAAATCTTTTTCGAATGGTGAAGCATAGAGAGCTGAGGAACCAATAGAACTTATTCTAGTAGATGTGTGTAGACCAATGAAGACCGATTCTCTTACGGGTAGTAAATACTTTCTGCTCTTTATAGATGACTATAGTAGAATGAGTTGGGTATACTTCCTAACTAAAAAATCTTAAGTATTTACAAACTTCAAGAGGTTCAAAGATATGGCAGAAGTAGAAAGTGAAAGAAAACTTAAGATCTTGAGAACTGATCACGGGGGGAGTTCATGTCAAGTGAGTTCAACAACTATTGTGAAGAAGAAAGGATTCAAAGAGAATTTACAAAACTATATACACTTGAGCAGAATGGGATTACATAAAGGAAGAACAGAACTATAGTGGATATGGCCAGAAGTCTTCTAAAAGCCAAAAGAATACCAGATGCATATTGGGTAGAGACAGTCATAGTAGCAGTCTACTTAATCAATCTCTCCCCTATAAAAGCAGTAATAAATCTCAGTCCCTATGAAGCATGGTATGGATCTAAAACTACTGTTAAACATTTAAGAGTCTTTGGTTGTATAGCCTATGTTTATGTAGATCTACAAATGTGGTATAAGTTAGAAGGAAAATCTGTTAAATGCATTTTTATGGGATATTCTTCACAATCCAAAGTATATAAGTTATATAACCCTGTAAATGGCAAAGTAATTATTAGCAGGAATGTAGTATTCAATGAAGAGGAGAGCTGGAGTTGGGAGAGAACAGAATTTGGAAAAATAAGAGATGTCAGTCTTGAAGAAGAAAAATCACCAGAAGAAATTAACGAAGGTTCAACAGAGTCTGGCAACTTAACAACTCTAGTAGCAGGGAATTCCACTCCCACAAGCAGCAGCAGATCAGAAATTTCACAAAGGAGTTCAGAAAGTCCTGATAGCTCACCTCAAAGAAAGATGAGATCCTTGGTTGATATATATGTAAGATGTATGTTTTCCCTATTCTCAACTGATCCCCTAAGTTATGAAGATGCCTATGATAAGAAGGAATGGCGGAATGTAATGCAGAATGAGATAGAAGCAGTTGAAAGAAATCAAACATGGGATTTGGTTGATTTCCCTCAGGGTAAGAATGTTATAGGGCTCAAGTGGATTTATAAAGCAAAGTTTCATGCTGACAGAACAAAATTGAAGTGCAAAGCAAGATTGGTAGCAAAAGAGTACAGTCAAATAGAAGGCATTGATGTGGATGAGACGTTTTCTCCAGTAGTAAGGTTTGAGACTATTAGAATTGTGTTGTCTGTTGTTGCTGTTAGTCCTGTGGTAATTAAGAGGGGGGGTTAATTAGTGGCCTTCTAAAAAATTTAAGCGAAAATTAGGTGGTTTGAATAGAAGGATTTTATAGTGGTTCGGCTATAATCTCGAGCCTACGTCCACTTCTCCAATCCTAGAAAGGAATTGGGTTCCACTAAACACCAATAAGAAATACTATGAGGTTTTAGGAAGTTTACCTCAAACTTAGTGTTTAAAGCTCATACCAAACTTTACAGAAAACAGGAGATGAGTTTAAAGCTAACTCACAACTATAACAACAAATGAGTGTTGGATTTAAGGATGATTCAACTAACACTAATAAAAGGATTTAATTTTTAAGATAAAAGAATGTAGAGATTTTAAGATAGTAAGTGCAGCAGTTGTATATTATACACTGATATAAAATAAGGGCATTTATACCCAAAAGTTTGAAATATGGCCGTTTGAAGAATCTCAGAAAAAGTCATTTTTCTGAATATACAGATGGGTCGCGACTGAGACACCATGGTCGCGATCGCGACTTATCAAAAGTTCTGAAACGGCTAAGAATATTCTCTGTTTTGCCTGATAGCATCTTATCTGTCGCCCAATCATTCGCTGACATTTGTCTGGTCGCGACCGAGACTCAAAGTGTCTCGCCCGAGACATGACAGGTGGAAGTAACGGCTCTTTTAGTTTGAATAAGTAGTGGGAGAGACTCTTGCTGGAAATATGAAGTCGTGAGCAATTGAGTGAGTCGCGACCGAGATGAATGAGTAGCGACCATGACCATGGTGCTGGGGCTGGGTCGCGGGTTGAGACAGCTGAGTCGCAAGAGTTCCAGTAGCTTGAGAAAATTTGCTGACTTGCTTCATGGTTCAGTCTCAGTCGCGACACTGTTGCAGAGATTTTACTTTGCTGTTTTTGATTAAGTCTTGATTTGGCATGAAGTGTACTAACTAAGAACACATTGAAAAACTTGAAACAACATTAGTAACCTCACAATTTCAAGTATAAGTTTGTCAACTAATCAAAACAAGAAATTTTGGAATCAAGGCATAACAGCTGCTCAGTTGACTTGGGAGGTATATAAATTTAATGTTAAGTCTGCCTTATTAAATGAAGACTTGATGGAGGAGGTTTATGTTAATCAACCTGAAGGATTCGTAGTTGTAGGGCAAAAAGACAAGGTTTACAAATTGGAAAAGGCACTTTATAGTTTTAAATAAGCTCTAAGAGCTTGGTACATGAAAATAGATCCATATTTATTGTAATGTGGCTTTAAAAGAAGTGATAATGAGCCCACTTTATATGTAAAAGGCACTGTAGATGAAGAATGTCTTGTGGTGTGTCTGAATGTAGATGACATGATCTACATAGGATCATCCAACACATCAGTTGCTGAATTTAAAACCAAGATGAAAGAGAAGTTTGAGATGACAGATCTGGGTAAGTTGAATTACTTCTTAGGTTTAGAAATTCAACAATAAGAGAATGAGATCTTCATGACACAAAGAAGATATGCATTGGATTTATTAAAAAAAATAGGCATGGTAAATTGCAAAATAGTAGCTACTCCAATGAATATGAATAAGAAGTTGAGAGAGGAAGATGGAACGGGTGCAGTAGATGGAAGACAATATCAAAGCACAGTAGGAGATTTGATGTATTTATCACACAACAGACCTGATATTGCATACTCAATAGGAATAGTCTAGAGGTTTATGCACAAACCAACTAAGCAACATCTTGGAGCAATTAAAAGGATATTGAGATATGTGGCAGGAACTTTTGATTATGAAGTGTGGTATGGTAAGACCACTGAATTCAAATTGAGAGTCTTTATAGATAGTGACTTGGCAGGATCTTTAGATGACAGAAGAAGTACCATACGACATTGCTTTAGTTTGGGTTTTGGAATGATAAAAGAAGCAGAGGAGTGTGGCTTTATCCTTATATGAAGCTGAATATATGGCAGTAGAAGTAGCGGTTTGTCAAGCCATGTAGCTAAAGAAGATATTTACATATCTTAGAAGGATAAAAGGAGAAAGCACAATGAAAATACAATATGACAATATTTTCTGCAATTGCTATGACAAAGAATCCAATTCATCATGGCTGAAGCAAGCATATAGCAATCAGACATCACTTTATAAGGGAGCTTGTATCAACTAAGGAAGCCAAGCTCATCCATTGCAAGACTGAAGTTCAAGTTGCTAACATCCTAACTAAGTCCTTGTCCGTTGAAAGGCACAGTCAACTTAGAAGTAAATTAGGAGTAATCGAATTTGAATCAAGAGGGAGTGTTAAAATGTGATTCAAAGTTGACTTGGCCTCAGTCTATGGTCAGTTAGCTATTCACAGGATTTTAGGAAGTTGTTAGCTAAAATCCCGGTGATTTTATTTTTAGACGTTGGAATCAATAATGTGCCTATTTATAGACACGTATAGCTAATTCTTCAGTGTACAGTGCATTTCAATAATTAAAAGTGCCTGTTTATGTTTGGCTCTTATCTCTTAGTTATTTGCAGTTTTATTTCTTTTTTCTCTTAGATGTTTATCTCTCAGCTCCAATATCTCCAACACCATTGTTATCCATGTCAAGATCTTAATTCTGATTAAACCACCCTTTAACTGCTTGGTCATCTTCATCTGGAAACAACTCCCAATGCAAAAGGTTTAAGGTTACAAATTCCCCCTGCATCAAGGTACCTAAGTATTGACCCCATTCTAATTCTCACCCTAGTATCCAAATTCCAGTGATTTGGATAGGAGATGATTACAGTATAAGCATTTTTAATATGCCTAATATTATAATAAAGGGCATCTAGAGACTTATTAAGATGCAGCGAGAGCCAGCTGACAATGTCAATTGGATGATAATATCAGAGTCCATAAAAACTATAGGCTCCAGTTCAATGGAGCAGTAATCTCAGCTTGAAAAAGAGTGTATGTGTTTGCATATGTATGTTTTTTTGTGGTAAAAAAATATGTTAGCATGCTTAACATGAAATGATCCACATATTGGCATACCTTAGAGGTAATTTTTAGAGTGCCAAACATCATGAACTTAGAGGATTTACAGACATTACCTAACCACAATGGTCCTTAAACCCCAGGAATGAACAGGTTGCTCTGTGATACAGCCATATGACATGTGGAAGTACCAGAAACTAATGCCATGCGGTGACATATTGCTTCCTTATCATACTCCAAGAAAACATAATTTAATAAAGTAAACATGTTAGTTTCAGTTGAAGTGGTCTTTTTATATGTCAAAGGCAAATGCCATCACCTTTGGCATTAGAATCTGCCTCAAGAACGCTCTCCATGATCTCCACACCACCAGTATGAGCATCAATAAGTGAAGTTCCCACAGGGATTCCAGGGACAATACCCAGTTCCTGAAAATGCAAGAAAACATTTAGAGTGAGGAAAAAATGCCATTTAGTTTTAAAAGTAAATAACAAACAAATTTGCTCTCTGAACCTAAAATGAAAAGTTCTAATTTCTATTGCATCTAATCAAGAGTGTATATGCACATGTGTGTTTAATTTCATACCAAAGGATCTCAAGGGACAACTCTTGAAAATCAATTTGAATTCTTCAGTATAAGATTTCTTGCCTTTGCAACTGTAGGAGTCAAAACAGAACCCAAAGTATGGCGAAGAAAAGCTACACTTCATCCTGTTTACATCACATAATGTCAAGTTACCCACTACACAAAAAAGTGGAGCAAATGAATGTGGAGAATAGTACAAAATCAATTTTATAACAAAAGTTACTGTTTCATTAATAGTTATTTCACAAAATGAATTATAGTAGAAAGAAGATAAAGAGAAGGATATTGATTGATCTAACCAGCCCCCAGGCTATCCTCGTATAGAGATGCTGCTCAGTACCAAAAATAAGATAAAAGATGCACTCTAAATGTTTGTTACTAACATATATAGTTAGTATTCCTAGCTAACTTGTTGAGGTGGAACATTCTTTTCTTACTGCCCAATATTCCCTTTCTTAGATAATGATTTGTTTCTTCTATTATATACCAGAAATGGTTTAGCTGATATGGTATTCCTATTATTGCTGCCCCTTTTAAAATAACATTTTCCTTAAGGCTAAAATGCAGAAATTGAGCTAGCAAATTTGCTTTATTCACCCAAGTAGCATTAGCTTCAAATTGCCCTTGCCACAGAATTAAAACTTGTGCTATAGAACCATTGTAGGAATGGACAATTCTTTGCTGGAAAACTCCATCAGGTTCATCGAGTGGTTCTTCATCGATTCCTAGTTTTTTAGAATCTGAGCAATGATGGGGTGGTTGCTGATCACTTTTTTAACTAACATACATGGAATACTGGATGTATCTTAGAGTTTACAGGCAATTGGAGTATTTAAGCGACAGCTTCGATTCTTTTTATAACTTTAAAGGGCCCATAGAATCGAGCAACTAATTTGTCATTGACTCTGTGAGCCAGAGAATGCTTCCTATAAGACCTCAGCTTTAGCAAGAACTTTTTCCTAATAGAGAATTTAACGTCACAGTGTTTAAGATTTGCATATTTAATCATCAGTTGCTGGAATCTACGCAAATTGTAGTGAAGCTGTCGTAATATCGTATCTCTATCTTGCAAATGTTGAGAGAGAGCTTCAATTCTTGTCTCTCCTGGTAGGAACCTCTGAAGAGCAGGAGGGGGTCTACCATAAACCACTTCGAATGGAGTTTTCGAATGGCCCCATGATAATTTGCATTATAACAATATTCTACCCAACTTAGCCATTTAGCCTAAGATTTTGATTATTCAGAAGAAAAACAACAAAGATATGGGTGATATGCAATGCTATATGATAAGGTAGTACCTTGTAAGCGAAAGAGTTCAGTCCAACAATGGCTTAGGAATAATGGATCTTGATCACTCATTATAGATAGTGGAACGCTATAGAGTCAGACAATCTCATTCGTAAACAACACTACCACTATAGCTGTGATAAAAAGGTGTTGTAGAGCATAATTAGATAGCCTGTTTATCATAACCAAGATACAGTCTTTGTTTTTAGATTTTGGGAGGCTAGTGACAAAATAAAAGGCTATATCCTCACATATTTGGTTTGGTATTGGTAAAGGCTGCAGCAGCTCAGTCGACAACTTAGCCTCATACTTGTGTATTGGATTAATAAAACAAGCAGCTACAAATTTCTTTATAGTACCCATCATCCCCGGCCAATAAAAATTTGAAGCGATGCGTTTGTATGTTCTGTATGCCTAGGAATGCCCGTCTAATACAGTAGAGTTAAATTTTATTATAATTTTCAGAATCCATTAAGCAGAAGGAGGAATTACCAATTTGCCCTTATAAAATAGCCTCCCAAGCACTAAACCATAATGAGTATGTGAAGCACCTCTGGAAGACAGATCTTAAATTACTTTAGATGTAACACCCTTTCTAGGTCCTATAGAAGACCTCGAAGAAGTGCTACATACTGGTACTGGAGCTGTAATGAACTTTTGTGCACTATTTAATGGATGGACACTTGTTGTTACATATGACTGGTTTTTATACTTAGCCAAATTTTAAACAAGTTTCTACAGAAATTTCGCCATAGTTCCGCCTAGGAACGGACAAACTATGAATAGTAACAGCGACTAAATGAATAGTCCCTGCGACTATACACTGGGATCCTACAAGGAAAATACTACAAACACTTCGGCAATCTGTCCTTATACCATCACTCCTCAAAATAACCGAAAATAAACACTTCTATAGTTCCAATCAACAATCCAATTCAACACAAGTATTTTAACAGATATCAAGTGTGCAAACCTAACGTTTATCTGGGAGGACTAGCATTGTTCATATATACATGCCACTATAATGTTTTAATACAGAAAATAAAAGACCTTAAGCTGCTGCTGCTGGTGACTGATACTGGAATCTACAGAGTTCTTTACCTGCTAACCTGCGAGTTACAAGAAATAACTTGCTGAGCACATTTTGCCCAGTGGGTACCTTACTTATGAAAGTAATATAGTTACATAAATAGTAAGTGAAAGAAAAACAGGCAATAAAACCAAATGACAAAATGTTTTTGAAACAGAATAGATGCATTGACAATTAAATGAAAACATTCCTCAGCGTATTACTTTTATTTACTGCGCTCTACTGGTTACTAGCTGAACTTGGGATAAGACAATTCCCAATATTAGTAATCCAATAATGGTCACATATCCAATAATCTCAGTATCGTAGTACTGAAACTACTGAACAGTTTCCATATCAGATACCATATAATTTCTCGCCGAGTGTTTTGCAACGTCTCGACTATACTCACCGGATACTTTGCAGTATTCCGACTATAAGCATTAGTGGCGCCAATCCAGTTCTTAAAATCCATATCCATATACTGCGGACCGCTTTTACTATATAATATATGACGCGCTATACTCTTATCTCCTAGTTCGATTCAAACCGAGTAGAGCATTACATAGATATTCAATTAATTTATTCAATTTCAGAATTTTCTGTGTTTAAGCATCAACTTTGAAAAATCATAACAAATAATCTACGCATCCAATAACTATAAATTTTTACTAAAAGTTGCTCAATATGTGTACATTATGACATAAAAATTTCGGACCCTGCAGAGCTGAACCCGGTACTGAAACAAGCCTCAATTTCAG
>CATIWJ010089666.1:0-17082 GCA_949640765.1 Croton laevigatus | reverse complement strand
TAGATTCTCCAAAGAACCTCATGAAAACCCACTTTAAAAAGCACTAAAACCTGAGGGGAAATAGGGGTTGCACAAATCTGACTATATATATCAAGCACAGTACCCGGAGTATACCTCATATCAAACAAAGTAATCCATAACACTGTAGCATATATGCAGTAACGAAATAAATGATCTAGTGATTCGGAAGCATTGCCACACAAACTACAACAGGATACTAAAGAAATACCTTGACGGGTAAGCACCTCATTTGTAGGCAATCGGCCATGAAAGATCCTCCAAGTGAGCAATGAACGTGAGGGTAGAATATAAGAATGCCAAAGATCCGTACCCCAGACCACTGCATTATGTGAACACTCAAGGTGGAAATAAAAATCCCGTACCGAGCCCAGACCATCTCTAGATTCTCGATAAACAAAACAATCCCGCCTGGTAAATTAAATATATGCACCTGATTAAAAAATTAATTAAATTAAATACTTTGAAAATTCTTTCCTTCTTGTATTAGTTTAAAAAAAAAACTATTTTGAGTCAAGCAATGAAATGCCAAATCTATTTACATTATTTTCCCAATTTTGTTGTTTTGTACATTATATTTGATCGAAGACTTAAAAGCAAGGCTTTAACAACAAGGCTCTTATGGATAATAATATCTCAATATGTGAATCACATTGCTTTTATATCTTCTTATATACAATGCTCTTATAAAAATTTTATAAAAATTAGGGGAAAAAAAAGGAAAATCAAAAGTAAAGAAAATTTAATTTTTTTTTATAATTTTCAACCACAAAATATAAATTCTTACCAAACACGATTTCATATTTTGTCATCTACTAGCTATTCATAATTCTATTCCTATTTTATCCCCAACTCTCCACACCTGTCTTTACCCTACACTAGAGTGGGTTAAGCTCAAAAAAATAATTCAGTGATAAAATACTTTTTTTCTAGAACTAAAGTCATGGTTCGTTATCCAATATATTTTTCTAATTTCTCATAATATTGGTTAGAAATAGAATATTTATGTGAAAAAAAAAAAGCACTAGAATGGATCCCACACGTCTTTAACCTTATGATGCATTTGGAAATTGCCGTACAGTGGTGCAATGCGAACCACATGTCCTTAATAATGTATCTTCTTCTAGTTTATGCTTTAGAGTTGTTAAATGCTATGTTAGAGGGAAAGAAAAAGTAAAAAATAATTGTTAAATGGGTTGGGTGCAGTCTTCGCAGAAGTCCTCAGATACGGTTTCTGAAGAGCCAGTAATTGTATCTTATCCATGTACTGTATGTTTCCCGTGATGTTTCTGAAAAGGCACTTACTACGCAGCAACCTTGAATAGACCACACCAGGCCACCCAGTCCCTTATAATTATGTCAACAAACATTTCTCCACCAAATTCGTTACTTATTAATTTTCAAAAAAAAAAATTCGTTACTTATTAATTTTAAATTTACGATTTGTTTGGATTTTGAAAAATGTAAAATAAGCAGCAAGAGATAAAATAAAAATATAAAGTAGGATGAAAAATAAAATAATTTTATTTTATACTCTTTATTTGAATAAAAATAAAATAAATAAGAGAAAATAAAATATATTATTTTATCTTGTTTGAAAAGAAATAAAATATGTAGAAAATAATTTGATATTTTGTATAATAATAATAATAATAATATTAGTAAATACATTCCTAACATGTCAAAAAAAAATATTCTTAAGACAACAAAATAATCCTATTTATATTTTAGTATTTTTTTAATCAATGTTTATTTAAGTTAATATCTTAATCTATAATTTACATTCATACCCTTATATATAACTTCTCTACATATAGCAATATCATCATAAACTTATTTCCAATTATCAATATATTATTTAAACATATAACATATACTCAAACTAATATAATTTAACATTTATTATATATTAAACACCCTCCAAATTCTATTATTTTTCAGCTAAAGTAAATATTAAATATTAACCATTTATTCAGATATGCTTATACTTCATAATTTATATCATATAAATTAGTAACAAAATCCATAATTCATATTAAATTTTCTAACACATATTCATGATGCAAATATTTTATTATAATTTAAGTATTCACTAATTATTCAACGCTTCTCTAATTCATTCAATTTGCTAAATTAAATATTTACTTCATGTTAATGAATAATTTACCCTCTATTAATAATATGATCAACCATATTAAAATATTTTCATAATTAATTAATATTCCTATCTAATTATTTTTTAAAATAAATTCAAATTTTTAATTAAATTAATCTAGAAGGGTATAATTGAAATGATAAAATAAATATAGGGACTTATATGTAATTATCTAGGGGATATTTGCATGCGGGGGATAACTTTAGGGTTCAAAATGTAATTCCTTAAAAATTTTGGGCTAGGCACGTCATTTCCCTGAAACACCAAAACGGCATCATGAAGGGTTGTCTCCCTCGCCCGCTTGCATTTTCAAACGAGTTAATCAACCCATCGATGCTCTGACGACCCGACTATTTTCCAGCAACGATTATTGACGTGCCATATACCTTTCTCTTCCTCTTGCCGAATCGGTTCATTTGGTGGCCTCAAATTGACCGTCCGATCACCGGAAGATTTTAGAGTTTCATTTGGATCTTAAAACAACCTGACGATTCTTCTTTTGATCCGAACGGATCTCTCACTTCTAGCCATGTTCTTCCTCATTTCTAGTTCTTAATCTGATCCCCAGATTGACAAGAGGTGATCGGCGGTCTCACTTGCTAGAGATTGGGCCTGAACAATAGTAATAATATAGGGCTAACTTTTGGATTTTCTCTGTTAAAATACAATTTTTTATTTAATTTTAATCAAATAATAAATTTGAATTCTGAATATACAGTAACTTTACACTCACTCCTTCCTTATTTTCACTTCAAATTCGAGTAAAAACCATACGCGTATTCTTAATTTTATTTTACCTGCACATCGCTTAATTTTTACGTACAAAAATGAGGTAATGTACCTCGAAATTGACAATTACACTCTCATTTTAATTTACTCCCTTTTCTTCACCTTCTCAAACAGGCTGTTAATTTCTTATTGGGAAGCTTTTTCTCCACTCACTAATATAAATTCACTAGAGAGTATTTGAATGAGTGTAAAATTAAGAATAGTATAAAATAAAAGGTGATTTTATTTTGAAACTTGCAAAATACTCCCTTTAGTTTGAAGGAAAACAAAGAGAAATATGTAAATATTACACCAAAATATTTTCCTTCCAATTTGGGAGGAAAATGAAAAGTAACAAGTTGATGGAACAAAAATATATTCCTTTTGTTCACATGAATAGGAAAATTTTCTTTTTTGAGCTTACACAAAAAGTAGAAAAACTTCCTAAAATGATAAACTTTTAGTAGATGAAAAGTAAAAAAAGACTTATATGCCCTTGACAAGATAGATGAGTTGAATAAAATAATTGGTGATTTTTAATGTGTTGAATTAAATAATGAATACTTTTTGAGTTAATGGGAATACTTTGGAGTTAGTGGGGAACACAGAGTAACAGAGTTGACAGTAGGGGTGTTCAAAACCGAACCGAAATTCGGTTAACCGACCGAACCGAACTGTTTTTTCGGTTAACCGAACTTTCGGTTCGGTTATCAGTGTGTAAAAAGAGTAAACCGAAAAATTCAGTTCGGTGATCGGTTTTTACAGTTGATAAACCGAACCGAACCGAACTGAATATATATATATATATATATGTCATTAACCTAAAACCCTTGCTTTATTTTCATCCTGCCGCCTCCTTTCTATTTCTTCACTTCATTCTTTTTTTTTTCATTCTTCTCTCTCTCTCTCAATCTCTAACCACCCACCGTCGGCTTCTCTTCCTCCGCCGGCTTCACCCTTAGCTTCATCTACACCATCTCTTCCTTCAAGCTACTGCGTATATTGCTTCTCTCTCTCTCTCTGCCTCCGCTTTCCTTTCTCCACCGATTTCAGTGTGTTGGTAGTAGATCCTCCATTTCTTTTCCTTGCAGTCTCGATCTCCATAGCGCCGGAGTCCTCAAGATAAGTTATTCATCAGATCTGGACGGTACAAGATATGTGAGAAAGATGGTGGTTGTTCTAAGTTTTTATTATTGTTAGTCTGTTAGGTACAAAGGAAAATTTTATTAGTTTCATGTATTTTTCTTTTTTTACTTTTGGGAACTTTGGCTTGTTAATCAATTGTCATTTCTGGGTGGATTTGATATCTGTTTGATTTTTTTTATTTGCTTTATATATATATATATAGGTGTTAGAAAGGATGATGAAGCAAACATGTCTCTAAAAGTTTGAAGCCAAAAA
Organism: Croton laevigatus; assembly: GCA_949640765.1. Classification (NCBI taxonomy): domain Eukaryota; kingdom Viridiplantae; phylum Streptophyta; class Magnoliopsida; order Malpighiales; family Euphorbiaceae; genus Croton; species Croton laevigatus. The sequence continues at coordinate 12,740 of CATIWJ010089666.1, read as the reverse complement.
CATTAAAATCTCGAATGTCCTGGAAACTGGTTTTCACCGAACCGAACCGTTTAATTCGGTTCGGTTTGTATTCGGTTTTTTATTTCAAAAATTGGTTTTCGATTTTTATACAAAATTCGGTTTTATATTCGGTTTTACAAACCGAACCGAACCGAATTTGATCACCCCTAGTTGACAGTGATGTGACAGTTGTCAGACTGTGTCTGACTTTTCCTGTAAGAAATGAATTTTGACAGTTCTATTAAAAACTGTGAGCTATTTATGAAAATTGTTAATAAGAACTGGCCATAATATAGCCCACATTTTCAAAAAGTGTGGGCATATGTAAAAAGTCGTGGTCGCATATGATGAAAAAGTGGCCACAGATCATTGAAAAGTGGCCACAATTGAAAATCGACTTATGACTTATTGGCTATTAAGTAGCTCACACATTTAAAAAATAGTGACCATATTTAAAAAGTAATGGCCACTTATAATGAAAAAGTGTCCATAGTTTTGAATAACTGTCCATAATTTTTATCGAGCCGTAATCTAGTGGCCATTAAGTAGCTTACATATTTAAAAAGTAATGACCACATTTAAAAAGTAGTGGCCACTTATGGTGAAAAATTGGCCATAGTTTTCAATAACTGTCCATAATTTTTATCGAGCCATGACCTAATAGCCTACACATTTAAAAAGTAGTAACCATAAAACATAAAAAAGTGCCAACAAGTCATGAAAAGTAGTCCGCAGTTAAACTTGATTTAGTGTTAAACATACCGATTCCCCAAGAATTTCGTTCATCATCCCGAGGTTGGCTAAGTTTCAATCAAATATTTGAATAATTCACTGAAATCTCAAGTGTAATCACGTATGGGCACCTAATCGCATGACCTCGACTTATAATAATTAAACTTAATTTAGTGTTTTACCTACTAATTCCTTAAGAATTCCATTCACCATCACAAGTTTGGCTGATTTTCATTCAAATATTTGGATAATTTATTGAAATCTCAATTTTAATCACCTATGTGCGCCTAATCGCATGACCCCGACTTATGATAATTGCACTTGATCTAGCGTTTTATCAACTAACTCCTTAAGAATTCCACTCATCATCACAAATTTGGCTAATTTTCATTGAAATAGTTGGATAATACATTGAAATCTCAAGTTTAATCACGTGTGGACTCCTAATCGCATGACTACGACTTATGATAATTGAACTTGATCTAAAGTTTTATATACTAATTCCTTAAGAATTTCATTCACTATCATAAAATTGGCTAATTTTCATTGAAATATTTGAATAATTTATTGAAATCTCAAGTTTAATCATGTGTGGGCATCTAACCGTATGAGCCTTACTTATGATAATTGAACTTGATCTAATGTTTTACCTACTAATTTATTCCTTAAGAATTCTATTCACCATCAATAGTTTGGCTAATTTTCATTCAAATATTTGGATAATTCATTGAAATCTCAATTAAAATCACGTATAGGCACCTAATCGCATGACACCAACTTATGATAATTAAACTTGATCTAGTGATTTACCCATTAATTCCTTAAGAATTCCATTAGACATCACAAGTTTGGCTGATTTTCATTCAAATATTTGGATAATTCATTGAAATCTCAATTTTAATCATGTGTGGGCACCTAATCGTATAAGCCCGACTTATGATAATTGAACATCTAGTGTTTTACCTACTAATTCCTTAAAAATTCCAGTCACCATCATAAGTTTAGCTAATTTTCATTCAAATATTTGGATAATTTATTGAAATCTCAATTTTATTCATATGTGGGAACCTAATTGCATGACCCTAACTTATGATAATTGAACTTGATCTAGTGTTTTACCTACTAATTCCTTAAAAATTCTATTCACCATCAATAGTTTGGCTAATTTTCATTCAAATATCTGGATAATTCATTGAAATCTTAATTAAAATTACATGTGGGTACCAAATCGAATGACCCCAACTTATGATAATTAAACTTGATCTAGTGTTTTACCTATTAATTCCTTAAGAATTCCATTCACCATCACAAGTTTGGCTGATTTTCATTTAAATATTTGGATAATTCATTGAAATCTTAATTTTAATCATATGTGGGCACTTAATCCTATGACTCCAACTTATGATAACTGAACTTGATCTAGTGTTTTACCTACTTATTCCTTAAGAATTCCATTCACCATCACAAGTTTGGCTGATTTTCATTCAAATATTTGGATAATTCATTGAAATTTCAATTTTAATCACTTCTGGGAGCCTAACTGTATGAGCCCAACTTATGATAATTGAACTTGATCTAGTGTTTTATCCACTAATTCCATAAGAATTCCATTTACCATCACAAATTTGGCTAATTTTTATTGAAATATTTGGATAATTCATTGAAATCTTAAGTTTAATCACGTGTGCACACCTAATCACATGACCACGACTTTTGATAATTGAACTTGATCTAATGTTTTATATAATAATTCCTTCAGAATTCCATTCGTCACAAAATTGGTTAATTTTCATTGAAATATTTGGATAATTCATTGAATTCTCAAGTTTATTCATGTAGGGCACCTAAACGCATAAGCCCGACTTATGATAATTGAACTTGATCTAGTGTTTTACCTACTAATTTCTTCCTTAAGAATTCTATTCACCATCAATAATTTGGCTAATTTTTATTCAAATATCTGGATAATTCATTAAAATCTCAATTAAAATCACGTGTGGGCACCTAATCGCATGACACTAACTTATAATAATTAAACTTGATCTAGTGGTTTACTCATTAATTTCTTAAGAATTCTATTCACCATCACAAGTTTGGCTGATTTTCATTCAAATATTTGGATAATTTATTGAAATCTCAATTTTAATCATGTGTGGGCACCTAATCGCGTGATCCTGACTTATGATAATTAAACTTGATCTAGTATTTTACATAATAATTCCTTAAGAATTCCATTCATAATCATAAAATTTACTAATTTTGATTGAAAGATTTGGATAATTCATTGAAATCTCAAGTGTAATCAAGTGTGGGCACCTAATTGCAAGACCATGATTATGATAATTGAACTTGATCTAATGTTTTACATACTAATTCCTTAAGAATTTCAATCACAATCACAATCACAAAATTAGCTAATTTTCATTGGAATATCTGGATGATCCATTAAAATATCTAGTTTAATCACGTGTAGGCACCTAATCGCATAAGTTCGACTTATGATAACTGAACTTGATCTAGTGTTTTACCTACTAACTCCTTAAGAATTCTATTCACCATCACAAATTTGGCTAATTTTCATTCGGATATTTAGATAATTCATTGAAATCTCAATTTTAATCACGTGAGGGGAGCAAAATTCAACTAAAATTCCAATTTAGCTTGAAACATATATCATGCATAGTTCATAGTATTATTCTTTAATCACAATATCAAGTAAGTTTGTCAAAAAATAAAAAAGGGGGAGATTGTTGTGCCTTGGTTTCAAAATCCCTTGGTTTGATTGTTTGACCAACTTATACTTAAAATTGTGAAGTTACTAATGATGTTTCAAGTTTTTCAATGTGTTTTTAGTTAATACTCTTCATGCCCAAGCAAATCAAGTCGAGACTTAAGTGAAAAATTGCAAGAAGCTATTTTTGCCTCTGGGTCGCACCCGCGAACCAAACCAGCCGAAACTTTTCTCAAGCTTCTGGAAGTGTCGCGACCTCAACGTCTCGACCAAGTCTCGTCCGCGACTCACTTTTTTAAAGAGCCATTGAAATTCAACTGTCTCAGTTGCGACTCATTAGTCTCGATCGCGACATGCAAAATGTGAGACTCAACGGCTAATTTCTTAAAAGCTGTCGGCTGCTACTGAGTGCTGTTTATAGTCGTTGTGAGACTTTTTCAACAGTCGCGGTCGCGACCCATTGAGTCTCGATTGCGACCCTGCCACATTTCGAAAAGCAAATTTTCTTTCGATTCTCTAACGGCTAGTTTTCAATTTTTGGGTATAAATACCCTCATTTGTTCATTGTAGAAATATACAACGTAGCACTTATTATCTTCAACAACCTCTACACTTTTTCATTAATCATTCTTCAAATAATCCCTTTTTGTAAGTGTTAGTTGGATCATCTTTAAATCCAACATTCATTGTTATATTTTTAGTTGTAAGTGATCTTTAAACTTATCCTTTGTTTTCCTTGTTAAGTTTGGTGTTAGCTTTAAACACTAAGTTTGAGGTGAACTTGTAAAACCTCTTGTATTCCATCTTGTGTTTTTAGTGGAACCCAATTTCCTTTCAAGGAATTGGAGAAATGGATGTAGACTTGAGTTTATAGCCGAACCAATATAAATTTTATTCTTACCACCAAAATTCCACAATCAAATTTTTAATTGGCCACTAATTCACCTCCTTCTTAGTTGCCAAAGGGATCACATGGTCTTATATTGGTTACTGCAGATCCCAATATAAGACTGTTTAATTCATTTATTTTATACATTTTTCCTAGCTTTAGTATTTTATAAAATTATGACTTTCATTAGGATATTTGTATATCCTTTATTTATTTATTTTTTAAAACTATTTTTCACTTAGTTCTCAAATATGTATATTATTTATTTATTTGTTTAATTTTTCCCAACTTTTTTGTGTAGAAAAGTTTTATTTCCTATTTTAATTAATTGCACATCCTATTTGTAATTTTATTTTATTTATTTACTTATTTATCTTATATATATATATATTTGTATTCCTAAGTGACATATACTATTTTCCTATTTGGCATATACTGTTTCCTAATTCAACTATGTAATATTTTTCCTTACGTTTAACCGTATACTATTTTCACTAGGTTTAACCGCCTAGGAATGGCTAAACCATTGCTCTAATACCACTAAATGTAACACACCTTAATCCGATCATTTATAGTAGAACCAAGTTGTGTCACATCAAATATTACATGATATACAGACCATATTTTAAAATTTATTACAAAATATTGGTACATTTTTTTTAATTCTAGCTTTGCTTGTTCTGACTTCATCTTCACAGTATATGCCAATTTAAGTTCTTTGTATTCCTGACGCTATCTGACAGTTCATGTTCCTTTCACTTCTTTTCTGAGACCTACAAGTTCAGAATCAACAAAACTTACTGATTAATTACGCTCAGTAGATACTTTAACTAAAGAAAAGTATGAATAATTTAATGCACATGTATAATTTAAAATATAATTTAAATATTGTAATTCACATAATAAAATAATCATTAAATTTAAAATATAATTTAAATATTATAAATCATAAAATAATCATTAAATAAATTTTCTTTTTTAAATAAATTTAATTACCTTATTTAAAATCTTACTTGGTTTGCTCTACTAGATATTCAGACGAACCTACATTATTGGCTTGTTTAAACTCACCGATTGACTATGTTACTAATTGGCTACATTATTTTCTGGTTTAACTCACCAATTGGCAGACCCCAAATCTCTATTTAGTATCGATCGTCACAGCAAATCTATCTCAACGGCCCTCGCTATAATAATCAATGGCCATATATTACAAAACTCAGGACATGATTGATCATTCCCTACATTAACTCAGTTCAACTAAATCCTAGTAGAGATTAAAATATTTTTCTCATAATTTCTTATTTTTCAAAACCAATAATTTTCATCATGAAATTCAATATAGATAATCATTCCAAAATCAACACATCTCAACATTTATATTTATTCCAAATCATATTTTTCATCAACATGTTCATATGAAATATTTATTTCAAAGTCATATTCTTCATCACCACATTTTTTTCAAAATATTATTTTAATAATCGTAGCTAATTTTCAAAGAAAAATACTTTTTCATCTTAAATCAATATTTTTCAATAACACATACACACACACACACACACACACACACACACACACACACACACACACACACACACACACACACACACACATATATATATATATATATATATATATATTCAAAATCATAAATCTTTCTTCATTTTTAAATCTTATTCATAAAATCATTTTCTAAGTTATTTTAGGTATTTTGATTTTTTCCAAAATAAACTTAGATAACTTTAAAAATATTTGATCTTAATTAAACTATTACTTTTAGTAATACTAGTAAATATCTTGACTTAATAAATTATTTATGTGGTAACTTTTAAATATTTTATTTACAATTCAATTTATATATACTTATATACTTATATTTACTTTTAAAATAAATATTATTAATAAATTATTTCTTTTAATGAAATAATAATGAGTACTTAGTTTTTCAAAAAAAAATATTTATTTTTAGTACTTAAAATAACTTGAATAAAAATTAACTTTTGTAACACCCCAAATTCGTCTCACGGATAAGACAAACCGAGGTGTCACATGTCCTATATTGGTATTCAGAACTTCAATTTTTTTTCTTATTTATTAGTGATTACACTATTACAGTACAATCTTAAATTTCATTTTTAACAATAATACAAAACTCTTTACATTATCTTCAGTATATACTATCTAATCTTTTAGATAATTCTAACGCCAAACAGCTACAGTGGTTCTCTCTTGATTTCAGCTTTTGTCACCTACAAGTTAGCAATACTAACTTGCTAAGCGATAAACTCAGTGGATACTTTACTTAAACAATATAAATAATGTATAACCATATTTAATAGCAAAACACGTAGCACATGTAGCACACAGTCATGACAATGCGTCACATCATTACAGTACATCATGATATATTAAGTGAAGGTAAAGTATCAAACCTGTTTGCTGCTACGTCTGTCCTTTTTCCTACGCATCGTTGTCGCGAACTAATCTCTGCCACCATCTATTTTATCAAATAATTACCATTCTGATTAATTCTCATTTTATTAATAATATTTTCTAATTTAATTATGTATAATTTCTCTCTCAATTTCTAATTTCCATTATTAAATTCATAGCCAACATAATTTATTTAATTAATCTCTTTCTCATATTATTTATTTATTCAATCAATTATTCATTTCACGTTATTTACGATATCAATCAATCTGGTTCTCGGTTTGTTAAACGGAGTCCATATTTGAGTTGAGGATGTCGAAACAATGCAATAGAGGTTCTGTCCGAAATTCGCTCACCAGATGGAATATTTCGGTCGCCAGCGGCAACATATTCCGGTCGCTAAAACTGTAAACGGCGTTAGAAATTTCCACAAAATACATTTTTAGGTTCGTCTCAATCCAAGGGTTCAAAAAATGTTATCATATCTAACGGACTACCGGCCGTTTGACCGAAAATTACCAAAAACTGAACGAACAATCACCAGAAAACACGAGTTTCAATTTCGGTATCGGATTCTAGCAATCTCTATGCCAAATGAAAGCTAAAGAAGTAAGAATTAAGAATTTACCACCAAACTCGATGGACAACCGCTAGAAGTGGTCGGAAAATCCAAAAATCTGAATTGCAATTTGTACACGACTTTCATTCTGGCTATAGATCGGCAACAAGGCCTATATCATCGGAAAGCTCGTGGAAAAAGGATTCCAGATCAAGTCTCAGATAGTCCGTCCAATCACCGGAGCGGCCGGGATCTACGCCGGAAGCCGACGGTTGACTTTCTCATCGGTCGCCGAAAATGGAGTTTTCAGGTGGTGTAACATACATGGATAGAAAGCTCTTCTCGTGAGGATTCCAGAACTGTCCTCACTTCTACCGTCCGACCACCGTAGCTGCCGAAAAATGCGTTTGAAGTTTCTGATGAATAGTGCAATGAATAGGAACCCGAAACTTTGAGCCTAGAGTTCACCCAACTCCGGCAATGGCTGAACGTCGGGCTGCCATCATCGTGCTAGCAGGTCTGTGGGCTTTCCACCGGTGGGCGAGTACCGGTCGGAAAGCAGGCGATGGCTGGCTGAAGCGGCCTCCTCCTTTTTCTGTTCTTCTTCTTCTTCTCTCATTTTCACGACTTCCTTCTTTTTTTTTCTTTCTTTTTCTCATAATAATAATAATAATAATAATAATTGTCAAAATGCGAATTTGTTCTCTACTATTCTGTCAATTTACTTAAATTATTTAGACTATAATGCCCTCATACTATTTACAAAATTTCAATTATATTAATACCCTTATTTATTAAAATGCCACTACAAATCAAATCTACAATCTGAACTATTTTAAATAATTGATCTCCTACTGAGTTTAATCTCGTTTAATATTTTCAATTTACCGAGATAGTAATTTAAACTTCAAATTTAATTATTTTATTGTTAAATTAAATTATCAGTCTGTATTTCAAGTTTCGAAAATCCGGGTGTTACAACTTTAATATAATATTATAATATTAAAATAATTAATAAGTAAATTAAATTGAACTCGTAAAATAAATGAACAATAAAATAAATAAATATTAAATTATTTAAAAAATTAAAATAAGTGAGCAATTATGAAAATTAAAGTAAGAATGAATACCCCATAAAATATATGGGCATATAAAAAAATAATAAAATTAAAGAATTGATAAGAAAAGTAAAATAAATAAATAAATAATTCCTCACAAATTAAATGGGTGTTAATATTGAAATAATAATATTATCAAAAATGAAATAATAATAGTAATAAAATTTCACAATTTTAATAGGTATTTAATAAAGCAATAAAATAAAATAACGATGATGATGATAATAATAATAATAATAATAATAATGAACCATTATTTCCATCGTACCATGTACCCACAATAATTGTTCCGACTATTTATAAAAATCTCAACAATTCAGTTAAATAAAATCATAAATAGTAACTTCAAATTATTTAATGCAAAATATTAAAAACCATGCATAAAATAAAATAGAACTTAGAGCTTTTCAAAGTTAAAGTATCAAACATCGGTCTCCATCATTACGGTTCCTACCTCTTAATTCCTCAGACTATCCTTTGTCTTATCATTGTCTATATCCACAGTCATAAGGTATTGTCCAAATATTAGTATTCAATTCCCATATTTGTTTATTCATTATTACTTGGATTTTTGGTTAATTATTGAAGTAAATCTTTTATTAATTGTCCAAATAAATATTCATTAAGTGTTAATCAATAAATTTTTGTCAAATAATTAAATTGAGCTCATTTTATAAGTATTTTAGACTTAATCTTGTTGCTCTTATAATTTAATTAAGTCATGGAATGTTTAATCTTAACAATAAATTTAATTTTTTATTAATTAATTCATAAAATATTCATTTAATAAATTTTTTTCTAATTAAACAGTTTCTAGTATTTATTTTAGCCATATTAAATTTAATTTGAACATTTAACTAAATTTTTTAATTTCAAAAATAAACTCAATTTATTAATTTATCAGATATTTGGATGAGATTGAAGAGATAAAATAAGTTTCTGGGTCAATACCTAATATAATATAGGGCAGAAAGGCATAATTGAAAACGGAAACAAACCTCAGGGGTCAAACGAAAATTTTGCTAGAACTGGCTTCATCCTGCGCCCACCGAAACGACACCTGCGACGCACCTCACCTATACGCCGAACGACGAGCCTAGTTCGCCGAACGACACTGTTCCCTCGCCAAATGACACGGCGACAAGGAAATCAAACCCCCAAGACAACAATGACCTATAATTTTGTGTTTTCTCCCAATTTTGAGTGCCTACCCGAAATCTTGAGCACTCTAATAAATATTCAGGGGTTAGGAGTCTATTTATAGGCCTCAAAACAGTGCTCAAATAATTTTTAGACCAAAATCTGCGTAAAATATTATTTAATCAACTTTAATTATTTTGGGCCAACTTATCTAATCTTGTCTCCCACAATCTTATCTAAAATTGGTATCCAAAGCATATAAATAAGATTTTTTGATAATGTTTGATATTTTACTATTTTACGGCCGTAAATTTCAATTTACAGCTTTATTGTATTTTACCCGGGGTGGGTAAAAATTGACCGTTTACCGAAATCTAGCAAATTTATACTTAAAACGATTGTTATGAAGTCTAGATTTCAAATTTTGATATTTTATGACTAAATTCAGAGTCTAAAATTCTCTGAAGGTTAAAATGACCAAAATGCCCTCGGAGTCAGAAATTGCAATATGATACTTAAAACGACTGTCTTTTCCTTAAGTATCGTCTAGACATTTAAATCATCAAATTACTTTAGAATAATCCATTCTAAAATTTTTATATAGTTAATTAACTCTAAAGCTAATAATTTGGGTAAATTACCATTTAGTCCTTAAATTAATTTTTAGGCTATGACACACAAGTTTAGTTATATGTTGGAACCTCATCACGTGATTACATAATAGGAAACTACATTCAAAAGTTAGCCACATTTTTATCAAATTGTGCCCTATTCACATGAAAAACTGGTCACAATTACAAAAATAGTGGCCGCATTTTTATCAAACTGTTAGCTAATAATATAAAAAATTGACTACACATACAAAAATAGTGGCCATATTTTCCAAACTGTGTTTTAATCACATGAAAAACTGGCCACAAGTAGAAAAACAGTGGCCACTTTTTTTTTTCAAATTGTTACGTAAGCATATGAGAAATTGGCTACAAGTATAAGTAATAGTGGCCATATTTTTTATCAATTAATGACTTAATGACATGCAAAAACTGGCCACAAGTACAAAAACAGTGACCACATTTTCCAAAATGTGACTAATCATATGAAAAACTGGCCACAACTATAAAAATTGTAGCCACATTTTTATCAAACTATTACATAAGCAAAGGAAAAATTTGCCACAAGTACAAAAAATAGTGGCTACATTTGTATTAACCAATAACCTAATCATATGAAAAATTGGCCACAAATAGAAAAAAAGTGGCAACATTTTTATCAAATTGTTACGTAAGCACATGAAAAAATGGCCACAAGTACAAAAAACTGTGGCCACATTTTTATCAACTAGTGACCTAATGACATCCAAACCTGGCCATAAGTACAAAACAGTGGCCATATTTTTCAAACTGTGACCTAGTCATATGAAAAACTAGCCACAAATACAAAAATAATGGCCACATTTTTATCAACCTGTTACCTAATCACATGTAAAACTGGTCACAAGCATAATAAAGAGTGGCCACATTTTCTAAATGGCAACGGTATCTCTTTGATTATTTCCTAATCAATTTCCATTTGTTTCCTGCCTCGCCTCTTAGGTGAAATTGTAGGAGGATGTCAAGCTTCCCTTAATACATTGTACACCAAACTAGTAGAAATAGAGAATGTAACACCCCTTACCCCGACCATTTACAGCCGAACTAAGAAATGTCACATTACATAATTCATATCCTGTCTACTTAAATTACAATAATAAAGGTATTTTTTTTTATATCCTATCTTCTTTAACTTTGCATGTGCTGACTTCATCTTTACAGTATATGCCAGTCTAAGTTCTTCGGGCCCACTTGCTATTTATCAGTTCCTGTTTCTTTCACATCTTTCGGAGACCTACAAGTTCAGGATTAACCAAACTTGCTGAGCTATTACGCTCAGTGAATACTTTAACTAATATAAAGCATAAATAATTTAAATGCACATGCATAATTTTAAATAATATTAAGCAACATTTGAATATCACGAATCACTTTAATAAAATAAATTGCTTAATCAAAATCTTACTTGTTTAGCTCTACCAGATATTTAGATAAACCTATCGAACAAACTCACCAATTGGCTGTGTTACCAACTGGCGATCAAAATTTATTGAATTAACTCACCAAGTGGCGGACACCAAATGGCTATCTCAAATCGGTCGTCACCGCAAATCAATTACAACAGCCGTCACCGTAACAATCAATGGTCATATATAAAAAACTCAGGATATGATCGATCATTCCCTATGTTAACTCAGTTCAACTAAATCCTAGTAGAGCAATAAATATTTTCTGTATCATTTTCATACTTATCAAATTCTCTTCAATTTCCATTTCATAAATCAACATTTATTTAACGAAAATATCATTATCTGAAATCATTATCTTTTTCAAAAAATATAATCATAATAAATTCCCAACTCATTTATCTTTATTATATTTTTATACTTATTCAAATATACAATATTTTTCTTTTAAAAATATATTTATCTTTGATAAATACATCATTTTTATTAACACCATAATAATATATCATAATATATATTTCAAATGTTTTTCCAATAAATTTAACAAATACTATTATTTTTAAATTAAATACTATTACTTATTTCTTAATATTAATTGCAAAATCTTTATATAAATTTTACTAAAATAGAATTTTTCTCAAACATAAATATTTTTAATTAGTTTTCTTGTCAAATTATTTTAGAAGTTTACTAAATAGTAATTTTTTTTTCCAAAAATAATATGTTAGATTATAATTTTCCACAATATCTAATAAATACTATTTTCTCAAAATAGTCAAATTAATGATACAATAATTTTTCCCCCAAAATATCTTAATTCTCTTTATATATACTTTACAAAATAATATATATTCTCTTATAGAATAATAATTTATTAAAAATATTACTTTAATCAAAATTACTAAGTAACTTGATTTACTAATTATAAAATTTATAAATACTTAATATATTTAAATTACTTTTAAATAAGTTTATCTTTTAAATAAAAATAACAATAATAATAATAATAATAATAATAATAATAGTTATTAAATATATCATATATAATAATTAAAAATCTTTAATTAAACAAGTATTAT
>CATIWJ010089663.1:0-23439 GCA_949640765.1 Croton laevigatus | reverse complement strand
GCTCTTCAAAGTTCGTGATTCAAAATCAAGTCAACGACCCTTGAATCATCTTCATTAAAGTTCGTGATTCAAGAACAAGTCAACAACCCTTAAATCATCTTCATCAAAGTTTGTGATTCGAGATCAAGTCTTTGAGACATTCGCATCGCGTTCATTGCAAAGAGAAGAATTAGAGGATTTTTCAATAGAGATTGTAACCGCTATATTATTTTTTTTGTAATTTCTTTTTTCAGGAATACAAAATTTGTTGATACAAATTTTTGGTACGCCCAATGGGACGATCTCTACCTCTCATCTCTTCACTTTGCAACCTTCAAGTTTTAAGCTTCAAATCATCATCAATGGCACCAAGGAAGATCATCATCTCCCCAAAAGCGTTCAAAGGAAAAGCTGCTACAACTGCAAGAACTGCTCCGATGAACTTTGATGTTAAAGGCACTTCTGATGCAAGCCCTGGTGTTCCACTTAAGATCAAATTGCTTGATGCGGTTTACGAAAAAACTCCTCTGGTCCAACAAGTTCATGTTGATCTGCAAGGAGAATCGACTGTCATGGAAGAAGCTAGTCATGATATTGTTGCTGAATCTACTCCAATGGCATTACAAAAAGCGAAAATGGAAGTAGATGATTCAAGCACGATGTCAGTCATGATGACAGATGCAACACTAATGGAGAACCAACTGGCCCTCATGAAGAAACAAATAGATGTCCTTAACGATGTTGTTCGTGAGAAGGATAATCAAATTGAAGCACTAATGAAGAAGTTGGAAAGTATGGCTGGAAAGGGGCATGCAGTCGAAACTGATGAATCTTCACCAACACGATATTAACTCCATCAAAAGGAGATCATTGGAGTTACTTTATCTGCCAAGCCTATGGATACTGTGCAAGTGGCTTCTGATGGGTCAATCTCTGTAATCCAATTGAAGGAGCTCATCAAAGAAGCATTGAAGGATCAGATGGGGACCTCAACACAGTTGTCATACACATATTCCAAGCCGTATACCCTAAGAATCGATCATCTGACCATGCCAACAAATTATCAACCTCTAAAATTTCAACTATTTGATGGAAAGGGAAATCCAAGGCAGCACATTGCCCACTTTGTGGAAACATGCAACAATGCCGAAACTAGTGGAGATTTACTGGTCAAACAATTTGTTCGCTCCCCGAAAGGCAATGCCTTTGACTGGTACACAGACATTGAAGTTGGATCCATTGATAATTAGGAGCAACCGGAACGTGAGTTTTTAAATCGTTTTTATAGCACCAAGCACGTTGTTAGTATGATTGAGCTCACTGCAACTCACCGATGGAAAGAGGAATCCGTCATCGACTACATCAAAAGATGGAGAACTCTGAGTCTCAATTGCAAAGATATGTTGTCTAAATTTTCTACAATTGACATGTGCATCAAAGGCATGCATTGGGGTCTATGCTACATTCTGCAAGGAATCAGGCCTCATACATTTGAAAAACTCGCAACTCGAGCTCATGATATGGAGCTCAATATTTCTGATAATGGGAATCATGACATCCTCATTCAAGAACCTAAAAAGAGTAAAGATAAGCAAGAAGCGTGGAAGTCTATCAAAGCAACCCAAAAGTCAAAAAGCAAGGAAGCAATAACGTCCATCAAAGTCAACTCCAAAGCTGAGAAAAAACAAGAAGAGAAATCAGCTTCTCAACAAGGAAAACCAAAGGTCTCACTGAAAGAAAGATAAGAAAAGCAGTATCCTTTTGCAGATACTGAAGTATCAAGAATGTTTGATGAGCTCCTTCAAGCCAATCTCATCCAATTGCCTGAGATGAAGCCCCCGGAGCAAGCTAACAAGGTGAATGTTCCTAAGTTCTGCAAGTATCATAGGTTGATCAGTCACCGAATAGAGAAATGTTTTATTTTTAAGGATAAAATCATGAATTTGCTGGAGAACGGTGATATAGTCCTTGATGAAGATGAGGTGACTGCGAATTCCACCACGATTATGATCAATAGCATACCCTCCTCACCAACAAAGACAACGGTAAAATTCGGTATGTTTGATTCAGTCAAAGTTGATGCTTCTTCTCCAAAGAAGGTTTATATCCCTCCGAAGCTTTATTCATAAGAGCAGAAAAAGAATAATGAAGAACCTCAGGAAGAGCAATTAGGCAATAAAGGTTGGACCCTGTTTACTTGAAAAAGAAATAAAAAGAAGAATCCTTCTCAAAACAAGCCAAATCCACAAAGAAACAGGGTGCTCAAGAAATCTGCTGTGCCATAACAACCTTCAAAATCCAGAAAATCTAAAAGAACATCAAAGGTGCAAAAGATGGATACCGAGACTCCACAAATAGATAAAAAGCCTATCACTTTAGCAGAATTCAGGCCAAAATGTTTTCTAAATACTGAAGTTCACGTCTTCTGCTATAATGTTGAAGAAGAAGAAATTTCAAATAGTAAAAATGAAGCTCAATAAGTGAAAGCCTATTTCACTAACATTGAGAAGATTACCTTCACGGATGAAGATAGAATGCTTGGTGATAAGCCTCACAATCGTCCTTTATTTGTGGCTGGATACATCTGTGAAAAGAAAGTAAATAGGATTTTGGTTGATCCTGGGTCAACAGTCAATATAATGTCTCTAAAAACTTTCAAAGAGATTGGAATACCTATCGATAAGTTAAAGCAAAGTCGATTAATGATTTATGGCTTCAACCAAAATGGACAAAGAGCGGTGGGAAGAATTCAACTCAAATTACATATTGAAGATATGGAATCCAGTGTTCTTTTCCATGTAATTGATGCAAGGACTATGTATAACGTATTGTTAGGTCATCCATGGATTCATGCCAACAAAGTGTTGCCATCAACATTTCATCAATGCTTCAAGTATGTAAATGATGGTCAAGTAAAGACGATAGTTGCCGATACAAAACCATTCACTAAAGCAGAATCATACTTTGCTGATGCAAAGTTTTACGTGGAAGAACTTACCATTGAAGAAATCCTTCCTTTTCCTCAAGAAAGCAAATGAGAGACTAGTCAATCAAGTTCAAAGGAGAAACTAGAGGAATCTGAAGGGTCAAATATGGTAGCAAATCAACCAGCAACAAAAAAGTGAAGGTTCGGTGGGTTCATATGTCTAAAGGCAAAGATGCTTAAATGTCTGCTCTAAAGATGAAAGAAGATGTCACAGAAGGTTTGAAGAATCTGACTCTTCTGGTCAGAAGTCTGGTTGTACCAAGAATGGCAAGTCCATTATATCAAAACTTTACAAAGTCTTCACAAAGTTTACAAGAAGAAGAAGCATTGCCTACCAGAAGATCTGATGGATTTGATCCAAATGCCTATAAGTTGTTGGCTAAAGCTGGATATGGAATAAAAAATGTGATCAAGTTAAAGCACGACTTCCATAATGAAAAAGCATCCTCCTAAGGAATTCGTAAAGAATGGAAGGAAAAGAGCACCAGTCAAAAATCTAAATTTGGCATAGGACATCCTCCTATGCATTTAAAGATAAGAAAGGCTGCTACAAATTGCATCAGTGCTGAAGATGGTTCAGAGTACGCTACTTCAAAGCCTTCTGTGTTTGATCGCCTAGGAACTTCTTCAAATCGAGTTTCAGTCTTTGATCAAATTGGGGGCATTCTTGTCAAAGAAAAGAAGACCTATGTACATCAAAGATTGGGAGTCTCAAAGCCAGCAAAAAGTTATAAGAAGCAGACCTATGTCTGCCAAAGATTGGGAATCTCAAAGCCAATAAAGAGTAATAACAAAAAGACCACTGTGACAATCGATTGTAATGATTTGCGCAGTCTAATTCCTTCAAGGATGAAACGGAAGACTAAGTGGGTTATAACAGCAAATTCAGTGTTGAAGGGGAAGCCACACATAATAGTCTCTACTAATAAAAAACCTGAACACTAAGAAGGGGAGCAAGATAACGTTTTTATTGGCCACATCACCTTTCGAGAAGATAACGAACAAGTCTTTATGGTGGAAAATGATCAGGATGCAGTGTGCATCGGGCCAATTAACAGCAAGTTTTTGAAGAAATACTACGCCTAAAAGCTCGACAACACTCCCGGCCCGCATGAGTTAAAACTGTGAACGGCTCAAAAAAAAAATCTCTTGTATTTGAACTACGTTATGACTTAATCCTTCCTTAAAGAGGGAACATAAGCAGCTTAGTATTTTGCTAAGTTCAGTCATATGTTCAAAAAAAAAAAAATTCAAACTCTTGTATTTGAACTATGTTATGACTTGATCC
Organism: Croton laevigatus; assembly: GCA_949640765.1. Lineage (NCBI taxonomy): Eukaryota > Viridiplantae > Streptophyta > Magnoliopsida > Malpighiales > Euphorbiaceae > Croton > Croton laevigatus. The sequence goes on along the minus strand of CATIWJ010089663.1, from coordinate 19,186 downwards.
TTGCTTAAAGATGACACGTAGGCAGCTTAGTATTTTGCTAAGTTCAGTGACATGTTTAAAAAAAAATTCAAGCTCTTGTATTTGAACTACGTTATAACTTGATCCTTCCTTAAAGAGGGTACGTAGGCAGCTTAGTATTTTGCTATGTTCAAAAAACATTTATAAAGGTTAAATATTGAAGAAAGAACTACAATGCTGCACCTTGATCAGCATTCCGGCCCTAAAAAGGATGCTTACCCTTCGCGGATTTTGCTATCAAATCTTTGATGGACTGCTTCAACTTTTGTATCTCCAAGTACTTAGACTTCAACAGACCCAACATTTCAGCGGCCTATGGTGGAATGCTGTCAGTAGGCGAAGCCACAAAGAAGCTTGCAGCAGCTTGTTTCCGGGACCTGGTGTTCTGAGACGAACGTGGGTCGTTAGAGGGATTGGAATCTTCAGATGATGGCATTGGGTTTGCGGCAGCTATGTCATGTGCCTTTCTAACTTTCGTCTCCCATATCATATCGCCACCTAAGTACTTGTAATCATGCCTACCCACATTGTGGATGATATTAACTTCTGTGAGGTGCTCAATACCCAGCTTAAACGGCTTAAGCTTCAAGTCCCATTCCAGAAATTTCTGGTTGATTGGGTCTTCGTGGAGCCTCAGATACATAGTAATATGGGTGACAAGAGAAGATATTCTTAATCGCAACTTTTTATTGTATTTCAATTCCTCCATTCGTTTTGTGAAAAAAGCTGCACCCTGAATTGCCTTTTTGGTGGAAAGCACAGTACATGAAGAACAAGTCAGTTAGGGTGACCTTTTCGGAGCCCTCTGAAGTATAGAATAGAATATACGATGGAGAGTCAACCAGCCTAGGACCCTGTAGTATTTGCTCTTAGATATCTCTGCGAACTGACGCGCTGCTGAAATCTCTTTGAAGACAGCTTTAATTTCACATCTGGTGACTTTGGATTGACTTTCTACGCCTGAACTGCTGAACTAAAAGCAAGCATCTAGTTGATCGCGAGTGAGGGAATGCAACTTGTCAAAAAGCCTAAAACTATTTCCATACTTTCCCAAGGGTGAGTCATCATGTTTTGAAACGATGAGCGTTGCTAGGAACTCTCGCGTCAGCCGCTGATACCCAGGAGCAGCGATCATCGCCATTGCGTAGAGACCTATGGATTTTAGGCGCCCTTCAACATCAAGCCTGATTTTTAGAGTTTCGAGGGCCAAAAAGTCAAAGTAGTTGGCCAGGTACACGCCCTTTCCATACAGTTTGTTGTAAGATGCCTTCTCCTCCTCTGTGACACCATATAAATCATCATCTCGTGAAGGGATGTGGGTTGGTGTAGGGTTTATCGCCTTTGTTTGAAATGGATTTGGCAAGGTTGTTGGGTTTTGGTTGTTTGCTGGCGGAGAAGATCGAGGAAATTGGCCGTTTCTTATTGGAGTAGATCGAGGCTTTCTACCAACCAATTTATATCTCTTTCCGGACTTTGTTCTTGGCGCCATTGATGACAATTTTGAGTTTGGGCAAAGAAATCGCGACAATCGACCACCTGGGTTTAGGGTTTGGGTTGTCCCGTAGCTTTTCCTTTACGGAGGATAAAGTGGGAAGGAAAGGAAGAAAAAGAAAATGATGGTGTGTTGGAGACACTCGGTTTCCGAGAAACAAACAAACTTGATATTCAAATTTAATTTCAATTACTCTGTTAAAAAAAATTTAATTTCGATTACTTTTGAATATCTACCGCTGGATGTTACACTAACTTTTCTTTCCCATTTTCATTCATTGTCAATTTTACATATTTAAATAGTATTTATGTTGTAGTAAAAAAAAATCAGAAATACTATAATTCATTGGAAATTGCAACTATGGCAATTACTGTAACAATCAAATATTTGAAATATTAAATATGTAGGAAATGTACTACATTAGGTAAAATATTATCGGGATAATAATCATTTTCATTACCGTTCGGAACGTGAGTGCACGTGAGTACGTAGATCAATTAAAGGGAGTTCAAAGTTGCATGGGCTTAGGTTGTACATAAATTGATATAAAGTGGTAGAACATTACAGAATAAATAAGTAATAACGATTCTCTGAAAATAAACCAGAAAATACTCTTTTTTAAATGTATGAGGAATATTAAAATATACAGCAAATAAATAAAAAGTCCAATCGGTAAATTGAATTTTCAACATGTTAACATTAATTGATGTGAATAAATTGTTTTGAGCTATGTATGTAATACCTCGTAACCCGTCAACTACTAGTCAAGCTAAGTATGCTACAATTGATATCAGATGCTATAGAGAACATAATTTACAAAAGATTGCAATAAAATTTACAGTAATTAGAATGCTAAATATAAAATTCCCTTTTCTTCAACTTCTAGGTCTACTCGCCTTCTGGGTCGTACTCACAGTATGTGCCATTCTACGTGTTCTTGTTAGCCTGATGTTGATGGTACTCGATTGTTCTTATTTCCTTTGGGACTTTTCGTAACCTACAAATTTAGCATAAATTAAGCTTGCCAAGCATTATATGTAAAAAAAAAAAGCTTGCTAAGCATTATGCTTAGTTGGTACATTATACTTATGTAATGTAAATTTCACATATTGGTACTTTGTACAGCATGTATATGAAACCATTGCAAAACACATAATTTGAATATAATTAAATAAGGATAAAGTACCAAACCTGCATCAATGTCGCATTCAACATAAGTTCCCATTATGTGCCCTTATGTTGGCTGAATTCTATTGCTGTCTATATTAACAAGTAATCAAAATTCCAATTAATTCATCATTTTATCAATTAACGAACTCTCGAAATAGTCTTATTTATTTTACCATGAGTTATTTTCATTTTGGCCATCCAACTTGTAGTAAGTTTAATTTATTTTAATTTGATGTGAGAATAAACATATTTAATTCCACATAAATATGATCTTCGTAAATTTGCTCAATTGTAATACAGAAATTTAGAATTATTAGTTATCCAATATATATCATTTATTTAAGCCGCAACTAATATATTTTTAGTATTTATTATATTTCTAACACCAACCAAATGCTATTAACTTTGTCATTAGATAATTAATTAATGCTAATAAATAATTTCCATCATATTATGGTAAATTATTCAAATTATAATGGTCTAATAATTAAATTATGCCCCTATCTAAATATTTTTGAAAAATAAATTAGGATGTCACAATGTATACTGTTTTTATTTTGTTACATACATAAAGTACATACAGGGCAATGAAGTTCCTCCAGTCATGTAATGTAACTTCGAGGATAGCACGGAGTGTGATGATATATTGTTCACTGCAAGTTTATTAGAAGGTGATTTTGATAATCAATATTAGGTAATGTTCAATGTATGTATGCAGTTTATATACTTGGTATTTCACCTCAGCAAACAAAAAAAAAGAACATTGTGACACTCTTTTATACAAACGGTCGAGCTTCCTCAGCATAGAATAACGTAACCTTGCCCTTTTATATATTATGCAAGTAAAGTAGATGACCCTGCAAAATTGTAACATAAATTATGTAGTATGAAGTTATATATCTTATAAATTACTTATTTTCATAAGTTATTACTACCTCCGTTTTTATGATATGTTTACATTTCCGTTTTTTGGTGTTTTTTTGAGTTGTTTACATTTCCATTTATAGTAAGTTTTGTAATTATTTATTATTATTTTTTATTGGTATTGGTGAAAAAGTAAATTTTTTAAAGGGATAGTAATTGTTTATTATTATTTCTGTATTGGTATTGGTGAAAAGTGGGTTTGTATTGGTATTGATGAAATAGTGAATATAAAGATATGAGAAAAATGGAGGTAGTATAATTAATGGAGAATGGCATTCCTAAACAGCGTCCGTACGCCGAAATAGGTGTTACAATTTCTCCGTATACTGATTGTCCAATGTTCAAATACGACGGACTCCATTAGACCCATGTGACCTCAATTATCGTAAAAGAGGTTTCCCGCTATGTGGACAGTTCAAATATTGATGTAATGCAATTTAAAATTTAAGCGTTATAGTTTTAGGGGGAATTATTGCGTTAAAGAAGCAATTTTTCCTAATACAAGGCCCAAGCCCAATAAATATAACCCTAATACTGGAACATTATTAATTACACATAAACGGAAGCAAAGCGCTCTGTTTAAAAAAAGTAGGAAACAAAAAGCAAAGACCAAAAAAAAGTCCACTGCAAGTGATTTGCATTCGGACGGAACATCACAATCGAACAATTTGACCCCTAAATGCCGGTATGGGAAGGATGCGATAATTGCCACGTCATGGACTGAGGATAACCCAGGACAACGATTCTTTGGTTGTCCAGATTGGAAGGTACGATTTGTTATTCAATTTCACCTATGAAAAAGTTAGGGTTTAGCCATTCCATGAATATTTAATTCCACAAGATTGTTGCACATCAATGGGAAAAGCAGATAAAAGAATTGATGGTCCATTGTCTGGTTCATATATTTAGAATAAGAAAAATGAATTATATACATATGAAGTCCTTTAATCATGCATCTCTTTATAATAAATTCGGTTGGCTAAATGCTCATATGTAAATTATTTCCAATCTTTCGGAAACAAATTTATTTCATGATGTGTATAAGTGATTTGTTGTTCGTATCCCAATGCAGATGGCGGATTGCCAATTTTTTATGTGGGTTGATGAGGCCCACACACCTTTAGCTAGGGGATTAATATATCGTTTACACGTGGAAAACAAAGCATTGCGAAGGAAGGTAGATGAATTGGATAGATATAATCGCCATTTGCAAACAAAGCTTTCAGTATTTGAGGGGGAAAAAAGTGAAACAACTCAAGTACAAGGTTGACACACCAATGCCGCAAATGAAAAATGCTCAGGTGCTGCAATATAGGCAACTGCTGTGCTTTTCACAATGGTGGCGGTGCTATTTATTTATTGTCGAAATGGTTGAAGAATATTTCATCCTTTTAGTTAACTAGGGAGAATCGTAATTGTATTAGTATTCAACTCCTAAGACAGTTGTTAGGCACTTTTAATTCTTGCCCCGTGCTGCTTTGCTCAAAACTTCGTTGCTTTTGACCATACTCGGTTTCCTTGTAATGTAAATATTACATATTAATGTTTTCGTTTAAGGTAGACATTGGAAATTTTACAATTTAAATGATAAGGCAATGAAATAGGACTCGATCGTTGAATCCGGCGGAGTAACATAGCTGGTACAAATTTATCGTTCCTCATGGTGTAGATAAAATTTTGTGGGAAAATAAAACGCGATGACGCGTTTCATCTTCACTCTAGCGAGAAACGATAGGCGCTGTAGAGATTAAGAATGACGGTGATGTTATTAAGGAAAGCAAATACACTTACAGTATAAGACGACGTTTTAATAGGGTCATTCATTGTAAAATGTACCGGAAATGAACCTCCTTTAATGCGTAACGAACTGTCACCTAAAAGATTAAACCAATCCTTATCACATAGAAGACAAATAGAGCAGCATAAACTACTCATTCTCATATCCGTTGCATCATCAAGTCCTCCCCAATGTCTACAAATTCAAAATTCACTTCAAACCAGACGCACATCAATGGGATCAACTTACTTCCGTCCGACTTAATCGTACAAATAATATGTCGAGTTGCATCATCTTCTTTTGTCAACCTTTACCACGTCAGGCTCACTTCCGAAAAATTCCTCCGATTATCAAAGAATAAATCTGTATATAAGTTGGTATCGTTAAACCATCTCTCAACCAATTCCATACGGAAAAGAAACAGCCTTAGAGCCCTACAATTCATGGGCCAATGCCTAGAAGCAAGAAATTTAGAGGCAATATTTCAACAAGGAAGGACCGATTACTTCATCGATTGTGAATTCTCTCGCGGTCTCTAATGGTTACGGTTAGCCGCCAACCACGATTATACACAGGCCATCTACGTATATGGCTTAGTTCTCCTATGTCATACAGGTGACATAAGAACACAAGGCGCACATTGGTTATCAAAACTTCCGGACCCAAATCTGCAGAATTTAATGATGTCTCGTTGGCGCAATGAAGTCAGGACGTGTTTCACACGGAAAGTGATCCGCTACAGGATAATCGATTTCTTCGCTCAATACAAAGAACCGGGAAGCCCATTTCGGATTGTTAAGGAATGCCAATGTAACAGCTATCTCTCATTTTTACCATCTACTATCTCAAACTTGCCGCACACGCCGGTGAATACTTGTAAAAACAATTATGTTATATGTCAATCTTGTGTGTGGTATGTAGAGGCGGTACAATTCTATCATATGCTAACGTTGGGGAGATACAAAATGCATAGGGCTTACCAGCGTTAGCATCCAATTGTAATTGCAATTTTTGCATTTCTGTTAAGCGTGTAGTTTCAGACCTCGACTTCAACAGTTTATTTAACTTCCATATGCTTTTGTTCTATCTATCTGGCTGTCCGGTAAAACGAAGTAAAATTAGCATTATATTTTTTGATAATTTACAGATAAGAAAGGTAACGACCCTAAATAAATGGGTATTTGATAAAAAGGAAATGATTTAACAACAGTAATTATCGAAAATATAATCAATATAGAAATAACTACTCATCGACTTCTGCTCTCTTAAAACCATGTACATTAACAACTGACATCAACTTAACCCATTGCATTCCCCCTTTCGATATTTGTTCTTGAGTATTCTCTCATATTGTTAGCACGGGCTAATTGTTTCAAGTACCGTGAAAATTTTTCGTCAAGAGCTGCATATGTTTATGTAAAAGTTAGATTTTTCGTTTTAGCTTTATCAAATACTGATGCCGTCAACAATTAACAAATGCATTCTCACCTAGATATCTGTCATTCCGCATCGACCTTTTAAAAGATTTGGGGAATATAGCGGAGAATCTCTAAAGACAACAGTAAAGCAAATAATAAAAACACCATGTACACAAGAATTAAATAATATACAACATCAGCATATTTCAGTCATACTCACAGGGTTAAGGAATTATTTATATGGAGAATCATCAATCAATACTGTGTTAGAGATATCGTGATCTTTATAAGCTTTCCACACATCTGCCAAGTCCTTAAACATATATTGCTTCCCTGTATTATGTATATATTCTGTAGAAATTTTACAATGTGATTGGTCCTGCACAATATATATATATATATACTCACATTAGCTTAAAATGTTACTAACAAAATAATTGTGATAATTACAAATGAAATCTTACCCAAATAAAACAAAGTTTTTTGGAAAGAGCATCTTTTGAATGGTAAAACTGCATTGACATGTACTCAGGTATTGGCATTATAATTTGCCTAGAAAAAATAAAAAGCAAGAACACCTGTTGGGGGGAAACAATAAGCATATATGTAATAATTATAAAGGAATGAACCAATTTATTGACTATAATATATATAAAGTAATACTTTTGCTTTTAAGACCATACAGCAACAGTAAATTCTTCAAAGCACATTTCTAAGAATTCACGACAGTGTGGTCTCAATACAATCCATCCATCCAATCTTCTCCAACTTCGCTCTTGTACTTCCAATAGCACTCCATTCAAATCAAGAATGAGCAGCTTCTTGCTTGTTATCAATTTTGTATTTCTAGATTCAACTTATATAACATGAATAAGTGAGATAAGTACAAAGAAATTACTGAAGGATTATATCAGTTGATAAATCTAAAAGATTATATTACTTTCTCTTCCCTCCAAATGCTTCAGTACATCATTTGCTTGGAGAAAAAGAAGGTAATGAGAGGGATCTGCCAATTTCCACATTGCAATCTCCAAGGTGACAATCTTCCTAGCTAGTTTAGCACACGCCTGTAATAAAAAGAAAGTTTTAATCTTGTATTTTAAAAGCAATAAACCATACAGATTGAAAGCAAAGTACAAATTTGCAAACTCACTTTGTCACCAATGTAAGGTCTAAATCCCATTGCCCAAGCTTGCATATGCTTAAGCATGTAAATTCCGCAACTACTACCATCGAGCTATGTATATTGGTGGCGTACAAAAATGCATCTCCATTTCCAATATTCAGTGAACGCTTTATTCAAGATTAACACCTACACCAAAAAGGAAAAACATAACCGTCAAAAAATTAATGGCTCAATGGGCATTTTACAAATTTGCAGAGTTAGTATTATTTGCAATTTTCTTTGTACATACCACAGATTTAGCGACAGAGGTAGTAACTGTTGTTGTAGGCATTGAATTTATAATATATATTTTCTTTTCCCTGATATCAGCAGAAATAAAAATCCAATGTTCACTATAATTTATTGGAAAAAAGACCTGCAACAATAAACAATATCGAATGAGTGCACTACTAGATGGCTGGACATCGAAAATAGGAAAATAAATAATATACCTTTTCAAATTGTGTAACACGTTGCAATAACTTTTGACAATCAAAATATTATATTTCCATGTTTGGGTGAGTCAACACTAAATTGTGATAAGGATACTGATATTCCTAAGAATAAGGATGCTGATATTTCTCAAACGTAGTATAAAGCTGTTGTAACAAATATTTATTCAGTAGTATTAGTCAAAGTCTTATCACCTATTTTTACTCATAGTTAGGTTTACTCTTCCTCTACTGTATCTATAAATTGTATCACAATTATTGAATATATATGTATCTTCTCACCAATTCCTTTAAGGAATTGGTGATTTTATGAAGAGTTTTATCTAGATTAAATGCATGTCATATATGTATTGTCTTGTTCCTTGATTCTCTTTATTCTTAAGGCTAGTAATTAATTAAATCTATGATCGTATCTATGTTTTTAATTAATAAGAATAATTAAAATACATATTTTTAGTTGTTAAATCTTAAGAGAGGGCAGATTTTAAAAACCACAATGAATATCATTTTATAAAATAATTATAATTTTGTGTCTATGATCACTATTCGTCAATTACATTGGTAATCGATAATAAAGGTTCGTTTTCATTGATTTTTCCCTCATTTAATTTCAATTTTTTTAACTGTAATTCTTTAATTTTATTTGCTGAATTTTCTTCCTCTAATTAGTTTCAATTATTATTCACAGAATCCCCCCACCTTTTTTATTTGGCATCTTGCTTCCGTTTTAACAAAAATTGTTGATATTAATTTTTACGAATTCCCTGTGGAATCAACTCTTAGCTTACCCTTACTATATTACTATAGTTGGATAACTTGAATTTAATTTGGGTGAGGCGACAGTACTACCAAAGTACACTCCTTTTTATCTCCTCTCTCAAATCACTAGTTTATTAAATTAAGTTTGTCAAAATATTATGTGAAAATTAGGATTATATCCATGTGGTTTCACTTAATTGACTATTTTTTTTAAGTTAACTGTTTTGTCCCTGTATTTTAGAAAACTATACTATTAAATAATGACGAAAATTAACAGGTCATGTCTCATCTAAATCATTTTTATTCCATGATTATAAATATGACATTAGTTTTAACTGAAACACACTAATATGCTAGAAAAACTGAAAAATCAATCGGTTGTTCGAACGACATTTTATCATTTCGGAGAAAAAATATTTAATTTAAAAAACACAAAAAAAATAGTCAATTAAGTAAAAACACAGAGATATAATCATAATTTTTCATAAGTTCTCATAATTTTTCATAAGTTCACATGTATATGAATATTGTTGTAAAATAGAGGGCAAAGCTAAAAAGATTTATGCGAGAAAATAATAAAATTAGGAGACAAGAATTTACGTGGTTCGGCAAAGCCTACATCCACGGTTGAAGACGGTAAATAATTTTCACTATAATTTTCACTATAGTAAAAATTGGCGCACTATCAAACAACCTCCTCTAATTACCCGGTGGTCACCCCCTCCTCAATCATACCTAAAATGGAATGTAGATGGCGCTTTTATACCCAATTCCAAAACCGGCGGTATAGGTGGTGTTCTTAGAAATGAGAAGGGGCATGTTTTGTTTATTTTCTCATGCTACATCTCTTGCTCTGATCCTAGCGAAGCTGAGCTCCTTGCTCTAATTAAAGATTTTGAAGTCTTTTCCTCAGTCTTTGGTAATAAGAAACTGCTTATCTTTAATTAGAGAAACATACTGATTACTTTCTTCTTGGCCCTTACAAGTCTCATACACCATAATCAAGTATCCTATAAATACTTGTTCTCCTATTCTTAAAAAGTGAGCTCCTTCAATCCATCTAAACATTCAGATAAACAATTGTAATGGTATTTTCTACAAACATTTTCTCACCTAAAAGAAAAACAATTGAAAAAACATCAATGACTTTTCAAATGCCACATGTTTCGCCATAAATATCTAAATATATATTGACTAATTTTTAGAACTAATTGAAATATCTAACTATCACAGTAAATTGCAAGAGTTAACATAAAGGAAACATATTGGGTGATCATGCAAGAGGCTCATCTTCTCAAGGGTGAGCCATGTATCATAAACAAACTCCACAACTCAGAGACATGACACTTGCGCATGGAAAAAAATAACTGACAGACCAGCCACCAGAATATGACAATGGAAGTCCCAGTTTCGTATTCGTTGGGTCAAGGACTTCACACATAAAAACATCATGAAAAAAAAAACGTCGTGTGGTCAAGGACTTCACACATATTCGTGTGTTCAAGAACTTCACTAAGTTTAAGTAAGTCAACTCATCCAAGCTTTATAAATGCCACAAGTATTAGCATTTTTACTTAACCTTGCTTCTCAAATGACTTTCTTTACATCTGCTTTTTGTTTTTCCTTAAAATGCATCATCTTATCCCTCTTTCTGCTGCACCACACCCTCCAAACCATCTCCATTGGAGGGAATGACACTGACCATCTTGCTTTATTAGAAATCAAAGCTCAAATTGTGAATGACCCTCTCCATGTGATGAGCTCGTGGAATGACTCGGTCCATTTCTGCAATTGGGAGGGAATCACATGCGGCCGCAAGCACAGACGAGTGACCATTCTTAATCTTCAATCAAGAGGTTTGGTGGGTTCTCTATCTCCTTACATAGGAAACATGAGTTTTCTTAGAGAGATTAGACTTCAAAACAACTCCTTTCATGGCCTTATCGCACCTGAATTAGGCTATTTGTCAAGGCTAAAAATTTTACGCCTTGACAACAATTCCCTTGAAGGGAAAATTCCACTTGATCTGTCCAACTGCTCCAATCTTGAGGTCCTTCGGTTGAGGTACAACAAACTAACAGGAAATATTCCATTTCAAATTTTCAACTTGTATAAGATTATTCTCTTTGATTTTGGGAATAATTATTTGAAAGGACCAATTCGGTCGTCCATTGGAAATCTTACCTTATTGGAAACTTTCAGCATATTAGAAAATTTCATGATTGGAGCTATTCCTCATACCCTAGGTCAACTCAAACACTTGTCACGTCTTGAACTCGGAACAAATAAATTCTCAGGTATAATTCCTCCTGCCATTTATAATATTTCAACCATGACTGTATTTCAAGCGTATGAGAATCGATTGCATGGAAATATTCCATCAGATATTGGCATTCTCTTTCCTAAACTTCAGTATATATATCTTTGGGGAAACAATTTTAGTGGTCCTATTCCAGTTTCATTATCAAATGCCACCGAGCTTAAAATAATTGATTTAGATCATAATAGCTTCACTGGAAAAGTAGATATCAACTTTGGACGCCTACAAAGACTTAGGTTCTTGATCATGGATGTAAATAATCTTGGAACGGAAGTAGGTGATGATTTGAATTTTGTTTCTTCCATACAGAATTGTAGTCATATTAGAGTTTTTAGTGTCTCTTATAATAGGCTGAAGGGAGTTTTGCCTTCTAAAGCTAATTTTTCTTCCTCCCTAGAATTCCTATCAATCGGTCACAATCAAATATATGGAGGCCTTCCTCAATGGCTTTTTACTCCTAGTTTGACAACAATGAGTGTACAGAATACCCATGTTACAGGAACTATCCCCATAGAGATTGGAAATTTTGAAAATATACAAGTGCTAGCTTTTGATCGTAATAGATTATCAGGACCAATTCCATCATCCATAGGAAATCTATCATCATTGACTAGGCTTCACTTAGACAATAACAATCTTCATAGCACACTTCCTACTAATTCTAATTGGCCTAACATGTTATTCTTGACTTTTGATCACAATAAATTATTTGGCTCCGTTCCTAAGCAACTTTTTTCTATCTCGACAAGGTTGGTTGGTCTAGATTTATCTCAGAACGACTTTCAAGGAACACTTCCTTTTGAAATTGGCAATTTATTCAATTTGAATATATTGCAAATTTCACAAAACAACTTCATCGGAGAGCTTCCACGTGAAATAGGTAAGTGCCAGAGCCTCGAATTCCTATTTTTGGATGGGAACAACTTTCAGGGTACTCTACCTTCATCATTTGTTTTTTTGAGAGGTCTTCAATTACTAGACCTATCAACAAACAACTTTTCTGGTGAAATTCCAAAATATTTGGAAACATTTTCACTAGGATATTTTAATGTGTCTTTCAACAATTTTGAAGGTGCCGTTCCAACTAAAGGTGTTTTTGCGAATTTGAGTGCAATATTTGTTGAAGGTAACAAGAAGTTGTGTGGAGGCATATCCGAACTTAAGCTACCTAGGTGCATAAATCATGAATCAAGAAAAAGAAGAATACCCAGCGTTGCAAAATTTGTCGCAATTGCAATTTCTGTTGTTTTTTGTTTCACCATCTTATTGGCCTTCTTATATTGTAAATTTAAGAAGGACAAGACCAAAGAGAGACCTTCCAATGACCTGCCATTAAGATCATTTCAAAGTCTTTCATACGATAGAATTTTGAAGGCAACAAATGGCTTCTCTTCTGAGAACGTACTAGGTGTCGGAAATTTTGGCTCTGTTTATAAAGGGAATCTCGAGGAGAATGGAGCATTCATTGCAATAAAAGTACTCAACCTTCAACAACAAGGTGCTGCAAAGAGTTTTCTCGCGGAATGCAAAATCTTACAGAATGTGCGTCACAGAAATCTTTTGCGAATAATCACTTCTTGCTCAAGCATTGATTTTCAAGGAAATGATTTTAAAGCACTTGTTTATGAGTACATGTCAAATGGAAACCTTGAGAAGTGGTTGCATTCAAGTTCAGAAATGGAACAACCGACTTTAAACCTTCTTCAAAGAATGAATGTTGCTATAGATATAGGGAATGGATTGGATTATCTTCACCATGGTTGCCACAAGCCAATCATTCATTGTGATCTAAAGCCAAGCAACATTCTTCTTAATAGTGACATGATTGCACATATTGGAGATTTTGGTCTTGCAAAATTTCATCAAGAGAGAATGAATTCAATTCACAGTAGTTCTCTTGGTGTAAGAGGAACAATTGGGTATACAGCTCCAGGTAATTATTTCCATTTTGTTTGATAAATGTAGAGTTCTTGTTATTTATTGACCACCAAAATTGTTTCCTTACTACGTTTGGTTTTGAAATTGTCTTTGTTTTAGAGTATGGGTTTGGAAGTGAGGCATCTACAAAAGGAGATGTTTATGGTTTTGGGATTCTTTTGTTAGAGATTGTGACAGGAAAACAACCTACCGACACTAATTTTGTGGGAGATCTTAACCTTCATAATTTCGCTAAAATGGCATCACCCATTAATGTATCTGAGATTGTAGACCCCAATCTTGTACAAGAAGATGAAGGTGCAGTAAACGATCACCTCAAAGTTGAATGCCTGATTGGCATGATTAAAGTTGGAGTTTCATGCTCTATAATGTCTCCTCAAGATCGAATGGACATCAGTGATGCAGTTAGTGAGTTGGTTGCGATTAGAAATAATTACTTGCAAAGTATAAGAACAAGACCATCTAGATATACAAGTAAGTAATTTATACAAATGAAATTTCAAACATTGTCATGCATTTACATTTTACTAATTAAACTTATGGCAGGACCATGAAACTGAAATTTGATCAACTGAAAGCGGGTAGCAGCTAAAGAATATTAGTCTATTTCCATGAATGTTTCTAAAGTTTTTATTACATTAAAGCAGAAATTATAAGTTGTATTTGTAAGTCATCTTGTTTTGTGTGTCCAATCAATGTCCTGTCCTAGCTAGGTTTGTTGTATCAAAATCATTTTGATAATAAGTTTAGTGACTTGATCTAGCAGAAATTATCAATAAATTTGCATTTCAAGTCTTTGCAAGTTTCTGCCAACTTGAAGTATCACTTCCAATATGAATATATAATGCCTCTAAACTTGTATCAATCCAAACCTAAGGTCATGGCCAACATGTAATTAAAACTATATTTCAACAATATAAACAAATATAACTTATAAATCAAACTAACTACTATTCAGAATCTTATATGAATGATTATAGAAGCGAAAATCTTCAAATACAAACTAAAGTAATTTGCACAAACTCTAGTTCATCTTTAAAAAGGAAAAGAAATTCAGCCTGATTTAGTAGAAAATTGCAAAACAGCAAAACATACTATAAGAATAAGAGTGACTTTGTTACTCATTGTGCTTAATATAGGTTTGCCACTGTAAGTTCTGTTGCTATAAACTATCAGCTGCTGAATTAAAGAACTCATCAAACATCTAATTTATAGCTGCACTAAATGTCCTCCTACTCCTAGTCCATATTGAAAGTGCATCGATTCGATTATCATTGAAAAAGGACACAAAGCTACAGACTAGAACAATTTAGGGCCAAGTAGCTTAAATGGAAAAATAGATGTCCACTTTGGACACACACAACAACTTAGGTCCTTCAGGGTGACTATAAGTAATCTTGGAACGAAAGAAGGTGATGATTTGAAATTTATTACTTCTTTGCAGAATTGTAGTCAATTTAGAGTTTTAGGTGTCCAAAATAACAAGCTGAAGGGAGTTTTACCATCGAAAGCTAATTTTCCTTCCTCTTTGGATACACTATTATTCGGTTACAATCAAATATATGGAGACCTTCATCATTGGCTTTTTAGAGACTATAAATCACCAAGTAACAAAATGAATGTGAGATAAAATTGTAATGAGGGAATTGTTTTCGTTGTATGTAAGGGTTAAGTATAATGTCTTTATGCTAGAAACACAAAAGTTGAAAACTTATGCAAAAGATTACAAATGGCTGACAATGAACAAATGAAATATCATTTATGTTGATGAAAATATCTTGTAATGTCAACTAAGAATAGAAAAAGATAATCCAATTAGAACAAAAAAAAATGAGCAGCATAATAAATCTTTAAAAGAAGCACAGTCCATGGGGATTAAAGTATAGAGACAACAAATGAGAGTAGAATTTACTTTTAGAGATCGACAACTTTTGGAAACTAGTACAGTTGGCTCTTGGTATTAACAGATTACCCAGACCAATCCCATCATCCATATGTTAAATATTAAAAGAGATGTGAGAGAATATTGTTGAACTAAATTGAAAAAATACTTTTACAAGAGAGAACTAAAATTACAACACAAGCTTACAATACTACACCATACCTTATAACTCTTACCAAGCTCACCTTACACCAAATGCCCTCTCTTCTTTTCCTCTCTCTTTCTTACATTTCTCTACACACAAACTAAACAACCAAAACCTCCTATTTATACTACTCTTAGAATGGCTAAGGAAGCTTGAAGAAGCTTTATCCAAGTTGGTGCCAACTCATCACCAACTCATACTTAGCCACAAATATTAAAGGCAAATCTAGAGAAAGAATTCTCTAGAATTACTTGAACAAATTGAACACAAACTCTCTTTAAACTCATAGCTAGTTAGGATTACTTGATCAAATAAGATACTAACTCTATAAAATTAAGTTTATTATTTATATTTATTTCAACACCCCCTCTTAAACTTAATTATCAGTCACTCCCAATAATGCTTGCAATTAACTAAAGACATCATATTTTAACAGTTTCATGAAAATGTTTGCAACTTGGTCTTGGGTCTTCTCATATTTCAATATCATCTCGTTCTACTCAATGCATTCTCTAATCAAATGATATCTCGTGTCGATGCGCTTGCTTCGATTATGAAAGGCAGAATTTTTCGCCAATGCTAGTGCAAATTTATTATCAACAAAAATTTTAATTGGATCTTATTATGCCATTTGAATTTCTTTCAACAATCTTCATAGCTATATTGCATGACACACACATGTGGTCGCAGTAACATATTTAGCTTCACAAGTTGACAAGGTCACAATAGGCTGTTTCTTTGGACTCCAAGTGAACGTTATGTCACCTAGAAAGAATACAAATCCGCTAGTGCTTTTTTGATCATCTTTATCTCCAGCCCAATCACTATTGCAGTAGCCAACTAATTTCAAATATTCAGATTTTGAATAAAGTAAACCAAAATTAACTGTACCTTTCTAATATCGAAGTATTCTCTTTGCTGCATTCTAATGTGACACCTTGGGTGCTTCCATATATCTGCTCACTAGCTCAACTGCATATAAAATATCTGGCCTGGTACATGTCAAATATCTCAAACTTCCAATCAAGCATTTCTCCTTCTTTATCTTTGGTCAATCTCAAACTGCATTCAACTGGAGTACTAATAGGATTACAATTTTCCATCTTGAATTTCTTCAAGATCTCTTTAGCAAAGGCAGTTTGAGAAATAAAAATCCCCTCTTCACTCTGCTTGACTTCAATACCGAGACAGTATGACATTAAACCAATGTCATGTTGAGAATAAGCAGCAAAATAATGGTACTCAATTTTATTTCAATAATTACAATACACAACTCAATACAAAATAACACTAAAAAATATTTCTGACAAACACCCAAAAAATACTCGCTATTTTTTAGACCCAGTTTTAGGACCTTTCCTAAAACTTCACTCAAACCTCTCTCCACATATTATTATCTCAATATGTGTTAATTCTAAAAGAGCTACTCCAACATCTATATATAGGAGATGTAAGCCGCCATTCATCAACTGCCATTCACCAATTTGCAAATCACCGCCTATGACAAGTTGAAACAACTTGGATACAACTTGCAAACTACAAATGCAAGCTGTCAACTTGCATGGCAATTGCAACTTGTTTACAGCCGTAATCCACCTAGACATTCAACTTATCAATTTAAATTTTGCTTTCTCTTCTTATCTTTTTACTCCTTTCAAGTTGGGGTGGGTCCCAAAATAAATAACTCAATTTGCCAATTGTAACACGGCAAACCATTTTTCTCTTCTTTTTCTTTTTTATAAGTATATATATAGCTTATGGGTCCCACTTGAAGTGGGCACCGCCACTACAAAACTCCCCCAACACACTCAAGTGGGGACTGCCACAACAAATCTCCCCCTCATTGTCAACTCCTCCTTTGCGCATAATCATTCCAAATAGTTTCCAGAATTTGAGAACCTTCACCGCAGATAAACTCTTTGTAAATATGTATGCAACTTGATCTTCAATCTTGATGGGTAACATGTCAATGTCTCCTTGAAGTACCTTTTCTTGTAGAAAGTGATAATGTACTTCGACATGCTTTGTTCTTGCGTGAAATACTGGATTCTCTGCCAAATGAACTGCTGATAAATTATCACAGTATAGTGGAATTTTATCTTCTGTTGGTTGGTTCAAATCTTTCATGAATTGAATCAACCAAGCACATTCTTGTGCTGTCATAGCTCTAGCTCTGTATTCGGCCTCCGTAGTAGAAAGAGAAATGGTAGGTTGTCTCTTACTACACCATGATATAGCACCTGAACCTAGATTAAAAACATATCCAGTCATTGAATGACGAGTGTTGTGATCTCCCGCATAGTCTGCATAACAAAAGCCATTGAGTTTGCTTTGTACTCCATTCTTGTAGAAAAGTCCCCAATCAACTGTGCCTTTAACATATCTTAGAATTCTTTTAACTGCTTCGAGATGTGGCTTCTTCAGTGTCTGCATAAACCTGCTAACAACGCCTACATCAAATGCTATGTCAGGTCTAGAAAGAGTTAGGTAGATAAGACTACCTACTATCTGTCGATACATTTTTGTGTCTTCTAAATCCTTTCCCTCACAAGCACACAATTTTAAATTTGGCTCCATTGGGGTAGAAATTAGCTTGCATTTGTCCAGTCCAAATTTTTGAATTAAATCTTTTGCATATTTCTGTTGGCCAAGAAATATGCCTCTGCTAGTTCTCTCGACTTCCAATCCTAAGAAATGCTTTAGTTCACCAAGCTCTTTCATCTGAAACTGAACTGATAAATTTGGCCTTGTACGACAAATCTCATTTACGTCATCTCCGGTGAAGATTAGATCATCCACATAAATAAGAACAATTGCTAGCCTGCCTCCTTAAACTTTCACGAACAAGCTCGAATCTGACGGAGCAACATGATATCCGCTTTGGACTAAGAATTTGGTATTTTTCCCATACCATGCTCTCGGTGCCAGCTACAAGCCGTATATTGCTTTCTTCAATTTGCACACATACTCTGGCTTGTCATGGTTCACAAATCCTTGGGGTTGTTCAATATATATATCACGATCAAGTTCTCCGTGTAGAAAAGCATTCTTCACATCCATTTGCCACAATCTCCATGATTTACTTGATGCTAGGGCAAGTAAGACACGTACCGTGGTAATCTTTGCCACTAGACTAAATGTCTCATCATAGTCTATACCGTACTCTTGGGCGAACCCTCAAACAGCTAGCCGAGCTTTGTATCATTCGATCGTTCCATCTGGTTTGACTTTCAACTTGTAAACCTGTTCGAACTGCGAACACCACCGAAAACTCCACATTAGTATGATATTGTTCGCTTTGGGCCAAGCCCGCACGGATTTATTTTTGGGCTCCTCCCAAAAGGCCTCATACTAATGGTGTTAGGTGGACACTTATATTCAAGGTGGTTCTCCCTTATTTTTTCAATGTGGGACTTGGGTGGATATCCCGACAATCCTCCCCTCAAACCAAGGACCACACAGCAGCACATGGCCCTTCCCCTCTAGCGATAATCCACTCGCCTTGTACCGCCGTTTATCAACCAACGGGACACGCCGCCTGACCACCGTTACATCAGGAAGACTTTCGACACAAGTCACCGAGCACAGATCTCCAATCGCAAGGTTACACCGAGGGGGCTTCCCACACACAACGCAGTCCACCACCACCTCCATTTCCGAACCTGG
>CATIWJ010089621.1:0-12570 GCA_949640765.1 Croton laevigatus | reverse complement strand
CCTTTTTCTTATGTGTAGTTCTGCTATGATGTGCTGCTTTGTAAGACATATAAGATACATACGTTCTTAAAATTCTCTTACATTAGGGGCCCATTTTTTTCATTTCGCCCCGGGCCAAAGAATTGTCAGGAACGGCCCTGGATTTAGCTGGGGAGGTACAAAATATAAATATTGATAGAAATTAAATGACGTACAAAATTTTAATTTAATCTTATTAGAATAATTAATTAAAATTTCATGAATTAATTTACAGGCTGCTTATGCATTGGATGTGCCATGGTACGCCAGCTTACCTAGAGTGGAGGCTAGATTTTACATTGAACAATATGGTGGAGATGATGACGTTTGGATTGGCAAAGTTCTGTACAGGTATCACTATTTCTTTTTTTTTTTTTTCACTTCACATTTTTTTTGAAACTTATTTTAATTAATTGGTCTTAAGTTGACCATTCAACATAGATTAATGAAATATAAAATTTATTACATCTAGCCATGTGGTTATCATCGACAAATTATATCAGTAAATATTATTGTCTCATACTGAGACATCTTAGTAAGGATAATTTAGAAATTACAACTATAATATTTTAAATAAATACATTTAATTAAAAATAAAACAATATATTTACTACTCTACCCTTGCGCAAAATCTGCTCTTCTTCTTCCACATTCCATCTAACTGACAAGATGCATAAACTCTCGATGGCCCATTCTTCTTACGAATTTCACTAATGGCGTGAGCTCTTCAAGCCTTTTTTTTTTTTACAACAAAACAAAATCAATTTATTTTCATTTCAACAAGTGAATAATACAACCCTTTGTTTTAGGGCTTTTCGAGCTCTAGAACATGCAAACGTCATAAATTGTAATTCACCTCTTACACCTCTTCTAACAGAAACCTTAACTTCTAACAGAAATCTTAACTGCAATGAAACCTTTGCATTTTGCATAACTCTTGTAATAGTCAAAAAAATCATCAGAACAACATCCCAACAACCAGATCCGTAATCACGGTTTTCATCGTTCCTACGCTTTATGTCCGTCCATTTTCCAATACAATCAAATAACAAATTCACCTCTTTTATAGTGATTCAAACACAAATCATAACATTTCTAAATAATAAAATAGAAAAATGGAAAACCAAATTAACAAACTCATAAACATGAATCCTAACATTTCAGAAGATTAACAGAAAATGATGACTAAAAAGGAAAATTTAAAACAAAATCAATGATTTCATAAACTGACCTCAAGAAATCTTAGTCAATCGCACCATTTGCATCTCAAATTTTAGAAAGCTCGAGCATACGAATTCGAGCTATTCCCTCCTTTAGACAAAAAACAACTTCTTGCTATCTATTGCCCATATTTATTACCCCTAACTTTACCAATTGTAGTATGTGAGAGGAACAAATTCCAGAGAAGCTAAAGGTGATGTTGTTAGAAAATCTGGGGGTGTAGGAATAATTTTAGCTAATGGGGTTTTCGACGGCAAAGGTTTAGTTGCAGATTGCCATGTTCAACCGGCAACCGCCATTGGAGCTTCCGGTGGAGATGATAATTGCAAATAAAGTACAGAAAGTAAGGTGCACAAGTTGAACCGAAATTCGGTTTCCGAATCGAAACCGAACTGAATAATCGGATAATCGAATTTTTTGTTCGATTTTCGGTTCATTAAATAGTATAAACCAAATTTTCGATTCGATTTTTGGTTCGTTAAATTATAAAAACCTGAAATTTTTTACATGTAAAATTCGGTTTAAAACTTATACAAGCCATTAGAAACTTTTCAGTGCTTCTTTCTTTCTTCTAAAGGCAGTTATAGAACAATTATCTCTCTTTCACACAGCATCTTCTTGAAATTGGTTTTTAATAGGAAGTTGCCAAGAAATCCCAATTTCGAAAACTCAAGGTAAGTTCGTGATGACTTTTTAGTCTACTCTACAGCTGCTATGCATTATCTATAGAATTAAATGACTTTGTTGAAAATAGTAGAAAAGTCCATAGAAAAAAAAAAAAATCAAGTTTTTTAGCGTGTTTTTTGGCTAATGTCGACATGGCACATAATTGTAATAATTTGGTCTGTTTATTTTATCGGTAATTCGATAATTCTCTACATAGAGAATGCTCATTTTAGAGTGTTGATCAATTTTATTGAGAAACTAAGATCAATGACTTTCAGCATTTCAATGGGCTGTAAATGAAAAAATCATAAATGATTAATTAAGGGGATATTTACAACAACTTTCCTAAGTTTTATCCTATTTTATATTTTTGTTTTTGTCTTTGTCTTCTTTTTAGCGGACAAAAATATCTTTATATTTTAATTTCGTTTGACAAAATACCTTTTGTCTATTTTTTTTATTAAATTAACTGTAAAATGACCAAAATATAATTTTACTGACCATTAAAAAAAATACAAAAATTAAGGGCTATTTTGAAACTTTATCTTCTTCAACCTTTTTCTTCTGCAATTTTCATTCTTTATGATATGCCCTTCATCTAAAATGCAATAATTCCACATTATCTGCTCAAAGAAATCAATATCTTTGCGGACCACATCATATGAAGTGATGATGCCATTATGCTTATCAAAATGATATCTAAGAGATATGTGCCCTTGAGTAGAGCCAGCATATTGTATGCTCTTTATGATAATGTCTGTGTTTGGGCGGCTGGCGACATTTCATTAGAGAATCAGTTGCTACCAGAGAGCCCTTGCTCATTTTGGCTATTTAGTCTAGAATTCAAAATTTCAATTGAAGAAGACATTATTTAAAGAGAAAGAAAGAAAGGTGCCTATGTAATGGATGAGGTCACTTGAAAGCTGGAAGTTATCCGAAGCAAATGGAAGGTCGTTTTAAGGTCGCTTGGAAAAGAAGAAGTTGGAATAATTTTAACTAGAGTAATTTTAGTAAAAGAAGTAAAATGAAAAAGAAATGACCTATTTATAGAGGATATTGGGCGCAAGCCTCCAGGTACATTAATAGCACCCTAATTACCAGCATGTCCTTCGCGTTCTATATGGGAACTAGGGGCACGCTGGTAATCTTCCTTAGGATAGCGAAAAACCACAAGTATAGGGTTTTGAAGTTTTGGGCGCAGGGTCTAAGTTCGAAATTTTTGGCGCGGGTTGTTCCTGCCTATTTTTCTAAGGGTTATTCAGGTTGCGCCCTGGGAATCTTTTGGCGACCTTTCGCTAAGCACAAGGTGACCAAGACATGGAATGACTTGTACTAAGAAGGGTGATATTTGTAGACCTTTCCTACTTTTTAGGGACTCACCTGTCAGAATCTGGTAAGGTCGGGTGTCTTGGACTTGGAAGGGCACGTGTGCCACCAACCTCTCATGGGTCACTGACCTCACGTCAGGATTGGGTCACCGACCTTTAGCACACTAGGCTTGGATCACCCCGAGCCACCGACAGCGCATGGCACTGCTTAACTACCACTATAAATAACCCACAGTCATCGTTAATCAGACTAAGAAAAACCTAAGTCTTCAGTTATATTTGAACGTTATGCCAAATCTTAGACCCTGCTGACTCAGTCTCTGAGACATCTATGTTGAAGTTACAGGAAGTGAGATTATGACCAACCTGCCACATCGGTAGCAAAAGTCACCCAACTTTTCATACCTAAATTGTACCAAACTGATTCATCAAACTCATCATCGTCGGTGAAGAAACCGGTTAGAAGTGGTTCCCTTACATCCACCCAAGCATGCACCTTCAAGCATTTTTGCCTTATACTCCTTGAATCTTCTTCCTTGTATTCCAGAAACCCCTGAAAAGGACTATTACCAATAATTTTAGCATTGTCCACATTGATTTGTGAAGGAGGTAGTCCATGTGCTTGAATCCAAAAAGGACTCGGTGAAAAACAATACTTTGGAATGCCAACTTTTGTGGCCATTCTTGAATTACCAACAACTGGCCCTTTACATTCCACGGTCTACCTTTAAGAATCTTCTGCACATCCTCAATATTTGTAAAGAAAAACACAAACTGTAACTGTCATTTTTGCTCAATAATGAAGCCCTCTTTAAGTTTCCAGGCCTTCGTCAATATGTCTTTGAGGATTCTAACTGTGAACATTTTGAACGGTTTGTCAGTCAATATCTTACCCACCAGCGCCTTCTTTACTTCATCTTCCTTTTTAACTGGTTTATGAACCAGTTTTAGAACTGGAGCTGAGCCTTTTAATGGCAGAAACCAATCTTCTTTCCATGAAGAATCTTTGTGACTTGTGATCTCCATGACTTTCTTGATAGTAGGAATAGTTACCACTCGAAGAATTGTAGGGACATAGTTTAGGAAGAAATAAGAGATTTAGAAGAGAGAAAAGAAAGAGTTTGCAGGTAAGAGAGAAAGCAAGAACTAATAAGAGAGAAAATAAGAACTAATAAGTGAGAAAATAAGAACTGATCTCTTTTGTAGTTAATAAGGAAAAGCAGGAGAGAGAAAAAGAATAAGGAAAAAGTGGAGTTCTGTTTGCTTTGAAGCCGGTTTGAAATAAAATGTTTATTTCTGAATGTGATTTCTTGGAAAATGGAGTGATCATTTGAATTTAGGAGGAGAAAACCTAAATCAAATTCTAGCCTTAGCAGGAATTGATGATCTATAAACCCTAAGGAAGGGAACGAGAAACAGTTGAAATGTGGGGAGAAGATCCTACTTTTGAATTCTTTTCTTTGCTGCAATGTTTTGAATGAGAGTATATTTCATTGTCTGTTTGATATGATTCTTAGAACACTGTTTAATATGTCAGAAATGCAATCTTAGTTTAAGATTGAGACTTTGCTCTCAGGGAGCGGTATGATTAAACACTAGCCCCACACATAATTCATACAACTTCAATTCTAGATAAAAGTTGTTATTTTCAATTGATACTAAGTTAAGTTTCGACTTGAGATAATCAATAATCATATATACTAAATTGGAGACACCCTATTGAAAATTCTAGCTATTTTGCTTCTGTTTTCAATTTCTGATTGCATTTCATATGTGATTTTAGGATTTTAGTCTCTATTCTTCAAACCACTTTTGTTTATTTATATATTATCTTCAAATATGATATATCTGTATTTCATAACTTGCTTGATTTTGATTTGAGCTCAAATCTTTCTAGTTTGAAATTTGTTAAATTTGCATTTTTGGTATTTAAATGCTCAAATATGGATTGTTTTTACCATTTTGGTGACTAGCCATTTCTTGAGAAATAATCATGCATTGACTTGATAACGATTTGATGCTCGCTAGTCTACTAATAGTTGTTTCTAAAATAATCCACCACCCCTTCTTATTTTTCTTAAAAATCACGAACATCTCTGAATTTTTTTTTTTAACATAAATATTATATATTTTCATTAAAAAATTAAGAATTACATTGTAACAACTCCTGTGCTCCAATATTATTTACAAAGCCTACATCAAACGTTAATCTAGCTAATTTGTGAGCAAGGGCATTACAAGTTTTTAATGTCAATAACAATGTTCATTACTTGATGATGAATCTTCTGTTTCCCATTAATTGCATCCGTCACCACTTTTGAGTCCATTTCTACAATGCAATCCGTCCATTTCTTCTCTTTGATTAACTCCAATACAATACGTATAGCAAAAGCTTCCAAAATGAATGGGTCCCGCAAGTGATGATACTGTTTAACTCTCCAGTCTTTGATCTTACTATGATCGTCCCTAACAATAAGACCAATGGCTCCACGATTTTGTGTAACATCTACTGCAACATCAACATTAATCTTTAAGAAACCCGCCGGCGGTGGAATTCAAATTCTAGAATGAGGGAAACTCCATGTCAATATTCTCTTTTGGACTGACCTCTTGATGTTCTTGACATTGTTCGATTTATATGAATTCCTGCCATCCCTTTAATGCGTTCTGCATGGTTTCATAACTATTTTGATTTTTCCCTTCAAAGACAATTGCATTCCTATGTTTCCATATTATGCAACTTTGATGGTTTCCATTTTCAACATTAATCTTGAAGGGATGGCAAGAATTCGTACAGATCAAACAATGTTATTGACATTAAAAACCTGCTGCAACAATGTTAACTGTGCCTTTGTACTAAGAACTTGTAGGCTTTGTAAATAATATTGGGGCATAGATCAACGCTTGATGTAGGCTTTGTAAATAATATTGGGGCATAGGAATTGCTGTTACCATGTCATTATTATTATTTTTTTTAATGAAAATATATAAGACCTATGTTAAAAAAAAATCTAGTAAAAAATCTAGTAAAATTCTTTTGAAAATAATTCTCAAAATAACTATTTTTTTGTTATAAACAAAATATAAGTAGTTTATAAACATAATATAAATAAACTGTAAACAATTTATAAATAAAATTAATATGGAGTTAAAAGTTAAAATATGACTATTTTAAGGGAAAAAAATAAAATAAAGCTAAAAGACTTAAAAATTGAGCCATTTTTAATATTATCCCTTTAGAAAATATGTTCAATCTTTTTTTTTATTTCATTTTTGTCAAGTTTTTTTTTATCGAGCAACAAAATAAACGGCCTATTTGATGGAGGTTAATAGATGTCAAATGTTAATTGGGTAAGAAAAAACAAATAGTAATTTAAAATCAAAATGTGAAATATATATATATATATATATATATATATATATATATATATTTGAAATCTAAAATGTGTTATCCATTATTGTTCCCTAAAAAAAATTGTTATAAAATGTCATTATTTCACTTAAGGACTTGTACAAAACTATGCACAAATTAATTGTATATATAGATACTTCTCTTTTCTTTTAAAAGTAAATTGATGCATGAATAGAAAACCTAAGTCCGTGGATCATGTATTGTTCAGTCGCCATTATTTTGGAACGAGCTAAATAGGTTGCCATGACCGTATCTAATCTGCTATTCAATAATTTACTATCTATCTCATTATATTTTAGCTAGATATCACAAATAGCTTACAAATATCCAAATATTTTTCATGTTTAAAAAATACCCAAAAAAAATTAATAATCAACTCTACTTTCATTATAATTGAAACAATGGAGAAGAGATGATAATTGTAAAATTAATTATGTTAATCCCAAATTATCAATTCTAATTTCCTACTAAGTAAATGGGAATGAAAGTGGCCAATTAATATTATGTGGTAATAAGAAAAAGTTGGAAAACATATGCATGTGACGCATGTGCAATCATCACTTATTTTCTCATCTTTATATATACTACCATGAATTTGCCCTTTGGCATGTGGGCCACGTCAACCCCCACCCTCCAATGAATCTCCTAAAAATGATTTTTAACAAAAAAAAAAATTTATAATAATTTAGTTATTCATTCTCTTTCTAATAATTCCATGAAAGTAAAGAAGACAAAGAAGAAGAGAGGTTGAGAGACTAATCTAGTGATTAGTGCGTTAGGCTGTGACATATTGATGGCGAGTTTAAATCTTTACTTGAACACGTGTTGATTGGGTTCACTCTCTATTTCTTTGAATTAGAGAAAGAAAAAGAAGAGAAAAAAGAAGAAGTAGAAGTATAAGAAAGGAGCAAAGAGGTACTTTCCCTATGAACTTGGTCTTCACATGGCTCCCATCATCCTTTTTTTTTTTTTTATATCTGGAAAACAATAAGCACTAAGAATACATGATTAGTGGAATCACATGTTTGCATGTGAAATTTGACATATTCCTCATCTAAGTATGTTACTTGTAATTGTTTTTGGCTTTCCTCTCAGACCATGATTGATTATGTAATGTGCATCACTTTCCTCCCATTTCCACTTCTTATTTTATTCCTTTTTTGGTTTTTGCCTTTGATTGATGTGGGCACTCCTAAAATGGGATTCTCAATCTTTATTTAATTAGTAGCTAAGCCAAAGTATAATGTACTATCAAGTGTATTTGCACTATGATTATGATTATTAAGGTTAAATCTATCACAATCTTAAAAAAAGACAGTATAAAGCGGTTTTAGATCCTCAATTTCGAGTTTTACATTTTTCTTTTATCAGTCTTTTAAAATTTAACTCTTAATATATTTTAGATATTTAATTTTATTTTATTTTAAGTTTTTAAAATCATTGAGTCCCGATTAGTATGAATTGACCAACGTATAGAGAAAATTGTAAGAAAACATAAATTATTTATTAAGGAAAATTCGACTCTTTACCCTATTTATCAATAGAGACATTTTTCTTAACAAATACTCTTTAAATTTTTTTATTTTCAGAATATAATTAGTTTCTAACTTAATTTTACTTTTAAATTAAGCAATTTCTTGCCATTAATTTAAGTGATACTCAATTAAAATTTAAAGTTACAAATGGGTTTTATTGCATTTTTAAGAATTCTAATTGGATACATTAATTTTCTCTTTAATTGTATTTGAAGAAGAGTGCCCCAAACACAAAAACTGGCATTGCTCATATCAAACAAAGATCGAAAATTCCAAACAAAAATAAAAGAAGAATATGGTGACTTTGGCCTTGTTTGTGTGTTATATATGTTAATCATAGAACATGGAAAGATTCCATCATCCTCAATTATCATAAGGAATAATAACTAACCCACCCCTTCATTGATTAATTAATCAATTAATAATAGTGCTGAACTGTGTTTGTCTTCAATTAAATCGATTAAGGATATAAGAATTAATGATTCCCATATTCTTGTCATACTCATAAAACCAAAAATAAAATAATAGTAAAAGAAAAAGAATAAAAAGCTCTTGTTGTTCTTAGAAGTTACCCAATATAAAATTATTCATTTTAATCACTACTTAAAGCTGCTTTTCAAAAATAACTTACTTATAACTTTTGCAGAGTTGCAGAGACTAGTAGATCTTCAAAAATATTAGCTTAATGGAATGTAACTCACTCATGTAAGTACATTTTCTAAAAAGTTAACTATGAAAGGGAAAATAAGTCAAAAAAAAGCCATATCTACCATTTTTCTTGGTAAAAAGATAGAAATGAACGCTACCTGAGAAAAAAAAGGTTGCCATCTCCAGATTTATTATTAGAAAATTGCACTTTTAATAAACAATCTCCAGATTTATTATCAGAAAATTGCACTTTTAATAAGTTTTGGATCAATGGTAAGTGAACTGAATTCTTCCGCGAAAATACTGAATATAACCATCTGGTATTCAATCAACTCAAGAGTACCTGTCGACTAATCCAGATTCGAGTTAAACCCGCAGCAAAAATACCATTTTTGGATATAACCATCCGGTCTCCAATCAATAATTCACGAGTACTACTGACCAATCAAGATTCGAGTTGGGCACTAAGACGCGAAACTAGGTGTGAAGCTCTTCCTATCAATAAAAAAAAATTTTACCTTAGACATGAGAATTTATATTCCAAAGAATCCAAACATAAACATGAACAACTGTTTCTTTAAAAAGAGGTAAATTAGGATTGAAGACATAAATTACTTGATTAATAAGCGTTGACTATTACTGTAATAGAAATAGAGGAAGAAATGCCTCGAGTAATTAGTAAGAAACACATTCTCTAACCATGTTTAATGTCGGAGAAACATCCAATGAGTCCAAAAAAACTTCCTCCTCATTACTTGCTGATTAGTAGCTGTTTTTACAGAATCCAAGACCTCACGAGCTCTTCAATAATTAAACTAATCACACCCTTAATCTTCTTTATTATTTATATACTCTACTCTTACTCATTAACCACTCTTCCCTTCTATTTCTCCCCATATTCCTCTGTTTCTTCCCACTAAAAATTGAGTGAAAATGGAAGAAAAATAAGAAACTTTACTCAAAGATCAATGAGAAACGACAATATGAAGTTGAAAATCTTGATTTTCTTCTTCTGTTGTTGCAGCATTGGTTCTTATTCATTTCTTTCTGCTGCTTCTGCTGCCGCTTTGAAAGATGAAGCTTCGATCCTGTTATCGATAAAATCGAGTCTTTTAGATCCATTAAACAAGCTTCAAGATTGGAAATGGAGAAATAGTACTTCTCATTGCAACTGGACAGGAGTTGGGTGCAATTCTCTTGGCTTAGTTGAAAAGCTTGATCTATCTCACATGAATCTCAGTGGAAGTGTATCAGATTCTATCCAGCTACTCCAAAGCCTTACTTCTCTCAACATATGCTGCAATGGGTTTTCTTCGTCGTTAACAAAAGCCATAGCTAATCTTACTTCATTGAGAAGCATTGATGTGAGTCAAAACTTTTTTACTGATAACTTCCCAGTTGGGCTTGGAAGAATTGCTGGTTTGACTTTGCTGAATGGTTCAAGCAACAATTTCTCAGGATTTATTCCTGAGGATATTGGAAATGCGAGTTTACTCGAAATGCTTGATCTTAGAGGGAGTTTCTTTGAAGGTTCTATTCCTAAATCGTTCAAGAATTTGCAGAAGTTAAAGTTTCTTGGCCTTTCCGGGAACAATCTTACTGGCGAAATACCTGCAGAGCTAGGACAGCTTTCATCACTAGAAAGAATAATAATCGGATACAATGAATTCGAAGGTGGGATTCCCGAAGAGTTTGGAAATCTTACCAATCTGAAGTATCTTGATTTGGCTGTTGGAAATCTTGGTGGTGAGATTCCAGCTGAATTATGGAGGCTTAAGGCACTTGAGACAGTTTTCTTGTATCAGAACAATTTTGAAGGCAAGATTTCTGCGGCAATCGGCAATATGACTTCTCTGCAGCTTCTAGATCTTTCTGATAACATTTTATCAGGAGAAATTCCAGCTGAAATTTCAGAACTGAAAAATTTGCAGCTCTTGAATCTCATGTGCAACCGTTTATCAGGTCTAGTTCCAGATGGACTTGGAGGGTTGACTCACTTGCAGGTTCTTGAGCTGTGGAACAATTCACTGTCAGGTCCATTGCCAAGTGATCTTGGCAAGAATTCCGCATTGCAGTGGTTGGATGTATCATCGAACTCATTTTCCGGTGAGATTCCAGCAAGCTTGTGTAATGGTGGCAACCTCACTAAGCTTATTCTCTTCAACAATGAATTCTCAGGTCCAATTCCTTTAACCTTATCAAATTGTTCTTCACTTGTTCGTGTTCGTATGCAGAATAATCTTATATCTGGGACAATCCCAGTAGGGCTAGGCAAACTTGAAAAGCTTCAAAGACTAGAATTGGCAAATAATAGTCTTATTGGACCAATCCCAAATGATCTTTCTTCTTCTTTATCACTTTCTTTCATTGATTTCTCCAGAAACCAACTAGAATCTTCTCTTCCTTCCTCAATTCTTTCAATTCCAAATCTGCAAACTTTTATGACCTCAAATAACAAGTTAGAAGGAGAAATACCAGACCAGTTTCAGGATTGTCCTTCACTTTCTGTTCTTGATCTCTCTTCAAACCATTTCTCCGGAACCATTCCAGCTAGCATTGCTTCTTGCCAGAAACTAGTAACCTTGAACCTCAAGAACAACAATTTGAGTGGAGAAATCCCAAAAGCAATTGCAACGATGCCCACATTGGCAATTCTTGATCTGTCGAGCAATTCTTTAACCGGAGGAGTACCAGAAAATTTTGGTGCGTCACCTGCATTAGAAGTGCTAAATGTTTCATATAACAGGCTAGAAGGTCCTATACCTGCAAATGGTGTTCTAAAAACAATCAATCCAGATGATCTCATAGGCAATACAGGTCTCTGCGGCGGTGTCCTGCCTCCCTGCAACCATAGCATCATAAATGAATCACAGCAGAAAGGCCTGCACATAAAGCGCATTATTGCAGGGTGGGTGATAGGAATTTTGTCACTTTCAGCAGTTATAATTGGGTTAATCAGTGCTCGATCTCTCTATCAAAGATGGTATTTGAATGGAAGCTGCCTCAAAGAAAGTTTTGAAACAGGTAATGGAGATTGGCCTTGGAGACTGATGCAATTCCAAAGGCTTGGATTCACTAGTGCAGACATTCTAACTTGTGTGAAGGAATCAAATGTGATCGGTATGGGAGCAACCGGGACAGTTTACAAGGCTGAAATGACACGATCAAACACAGTTGTAGCAGTAAAGAAGTTATGGAGATCAAGAACGGACATCGAAACAGGCTGCAGCGATGACTTCGTTGGAGAAGTCAATGTCCTAGGGAAGTTAAGGCATCGGAATATTGTCCGGTTATTAGGCTTTCTGCATAACAATATTGATATGATGATATTATATGAGTATATGCACAATGGCAGTCTTGCAGAAGCCTTACATGGTAAACAAGCAGGGAGATTGCTGGTTGACTGGGTTTTGAGATATAACATAGCAGTTGGTGTGGCTCAAGGACTTGCTTATCTGCACCATGATTGTCACCCTCCGGTGATTCATCGCGACATCAAGTCGAATAACATATTGCTTGATGCAAATCTTGAGGCAAGAATTGCTGATTTTGGATTGGCAAAAATGATGATCAGGAAGAATGAGACAGTTTCTATGGTAGCTGATAAGTCATAATTAATCCCATTTTATTATACTTAATTTTCTTATGTTATTGTTATATTATGGTTTAAATGTGGATATTATGTTTGTTTTGATTTAGGGAGTTGAAAGTGGAATTGATGATGGAAACTGACTTAAAGAGC
>CATIWJ010089612.1:0-11483 GCA_949640765.1 Croton laevigatus | reverse complement strand
AACATATGTTACTGTTTTGGTTTGTCTGTTAAATGAAACGCTGGACAGACCAAAACCAATTCGATTTAGAACAGTTATATGTAGATTATATGAACTAAGTTCTGTCTATCATAGTCCTCTATAATAAACATCTACGCAGTTTTAGATGCTGATTATGAACCTGGTTTTTCTGTTGATTGGTTTGCCTCATTCGCATCTCTTCTTTCTGAATTCTAATTGCTCAGCTAACTGATGCTCCATTTTAGACTATTTATCCTTGAAATGTACTTGGTTTGGAAATCTTACCTATTTTTCTCTTTCATGAGAACAATATATCTATGTATTGGTGGAGTCCTCCAAGAACTGACACATTCTGGGTTCTAT
The DNA here is from genome assembly GCA_949640765.1 of Croton laevigatus. NCBI lineage: Eukaryota > Viridiplantae > Streptophyta > Magnoliopsida > Malpighiales > Euphorbiaceae > Croton > Croton laevigatus. The sequence continues at coordinate 11,120 of CATIWJ010089612.1, read as the reverse complement.
CTATTGCTCCATTCCTCTGCAGGTACAAACTACTGCCTACGTTGAGTACTTTGGGCAGTTCACATCAGAACGATTTCCTGACGATATTGCTGAGGTATGACAATTGACAATATGAAAAGCTTCATTGAAAATTTTATAGTTAGTTGTGTTTGGAACACGCTGACCCCAACTAGTTTGGGGTTAAGATTAGTTATTGTTGTTGTTGTTGCAGCATTGGAACATATCTTGTTTACTGATATGCATATTGTTTTGTCAGCTGATTCGCAACCGTTACCCATCAAAGGAAAAACGCCTCTTTGATGATGTTCTGGGTATGGGTTCTGTGTTTGTCAATTTGTAGAACAATTTATCACACCTGTATCAATAAAAATATCCTCTAAGCTTAGTATAATTATTTTCACATTGTTTTATCAATTCCAGCTACATTTGTGCTCCATCATCCGGAACATGGGCATGCTGTTGTTCTTCCAATTATTTCTTGTCTAATTGATGGTACGCTGGTGTATGATAGGAGTAGCCCTCCATTTGCTTCTTTCATTTCCCTGGTGTGCCCAAGTAATGAGGTACTTGACCTGAACCTTAAAAACTAGCTTCTAAATTTCTCTCGCCTCTTTATCTTCTCGTTAATCTGGATATTTTTTGAGCTGCATTGTAATTTTTAGTTGTTCATTATGGCATTGAATTGCTTGAGAACTAAAAATGACTCTGCATACTGATGTGTATTCACTATGTTCCAGAATGAATATTCTGAGCAATGGGCTCTGGCATGCGGAGAGATTTTACGAATATTGACTCACTATAACCGTCCAATATATAAGACAGAACTACAAAATAGTGAAGCAGAAAAAAGAAATGCTGGCAACCATGCTACAAGTAGTGGCTCGATTGATGAGGGATCTGGTCCTATGCCTTCAATAACACAAGAGAGGAAACCTTTAAGGCCTCTGTCTCCCTGGATCACAGATATATTGCTTGCCGCACCTCTGGGCATTAGAAGTGATTATTTTCGTTGGTGAGTGCCTCATTTTATTTTGTGACATTGTTTTTTTAATCTAAGGAGTGATCAAAATTAAATTGCAGACATCATTTCATGCATGCATTACTAGCACATATGATACTAAATCTAATTCTAAGAGAATAAATTGAACTAATGAAAACTTTTCTACTGATGTGATGTATAAGTTGTATTATTGAGAGGTTCTATAGACTTTGTGGTTCGGAATCCTTTTTCAAGGGGAAAATCTAAATTATATAGGCCTTCTGATGATTATGAGTTGAGAAAGACTGCTTTGGGATGGATTAAGAGAAAGCATGTAGCGTGTGGTTACTTTATGGCATTTCAGTGGGAGTGCTCTAAATTGTGGTGGCAAAATTAACTAACATATAAAATTTCATTGGTAATGCATTCTTTTGGCAATTTCTTGTAATGAACGTTTCCTTAATCACAAATCTTAAACTATATTTTCAGGTGCAGTGGTGTTATGGGTAAATATGCAGCCGGAGAGCTTAAGCCACCTACAACTGGTTTGTCAAATCTTCCTTTTGAAATATGGAATTTTATTGGTTATCCTATTGGTATCTAGTATCTACTTTTAACACAAAGAAAGAAACCCAGAGACACAGACAGGCATATGCATGTCTATTTAATCTTGGGTGTTGCTCCTCATATAGTGAAGTTCACAATTAGTGGTTGATCAACAGTTAGGCTTTCATTGAAATACTTTCAGAAAATTATTGTTGTTGTTGTTGTTGTTGTAATTATGATTATTATTCATTTTGCTTGTTCTTTTTGTGCAAGTTGTAAGTGTTAATCAACCAGTGGGGCTGATGTAACATCTTAGACTAGTTAATACTCTTAGGGTATTATCAGGCGGGCTTTAATTGATGTAATGTAAAATAACGAAATGTGTTTTTATTGTAATGTTTATATTAGAAATTCTTTTAATTATATTACATTACATACTCATTATGGTTCAATAAAACATAGCCTCAAATGTGAATAAAAATCAATTGAAGGTGTCAAAATATCGGAAGGCAATGTCGAGGATTTGTTTTAAGTTCATTCTAAGCTGAAATTTATGGGAAGTGAGTGATATGTAATGACTTGATCCCCTTTGGTCGTCTGTATTTGAATTTTAAAATTTTTTGAAGACATGATCCAGCATTTATTAGACGTCACTTGGAATATGTACCTACTGATTTTTTCACCTCTATACTAGTAGCTTATGTAAAAATTTACTTTGCTGATGCAAATTGGACAGTAGCAGTGGATTGCTAAAATTTACCTCTATACTAGATTATTCACCTCTATACTAGCAGCTTATGTAAAAATTTACTTTGCTGATGCAAATTGGTCAGTAGCAGTGCTAAAATTTAAGGATTGTTCAGGAAATATTGATGAACTATGCTTAAGCATGCGTATACATTTGAATGCTATTGCTAGTGATATATTTTGGCATTGACATTGATTTCCTTATCTTAAAGAAGGGTTAATTCTTTTCTACTTTTATTTTTAGTCATGTAAGCAGTGTGATTTGGCGAAACGTAGATGATGTTTGTCACTATTAATTTTCTTTTTCCTGAAGCCATAAAAAATGTTGGCTCCTTAAGATAAAATCTCCCAATGTTTAAATTGTGTTTTTATAGTTTTTAAGGGTACATGTTCAGAATTAATATTGTTCTTACTAGAATTACTGTAGAACACAAGAACTAACTTATTTTATTATTTTTCTCCTTTAGCGTCGTCTCGTGGATCAGGAAAGCATCCTCAACTCATGCCATCAACCCCAAGATGGGCAGTGGCCAATGGTGCTGGGGTTATATTAAGTGTGTGTGATGATGAAGTGGCTCGCTATGAGACTGCTACATTAACTGCAGCTGCAGTCCCTGCACTCTTGCTTCCGCCTCCGACAACTGCCTTGGATGAACATCTTGTTGCTGGGCTACCGGCTCTTGAGCCATATGCGCGTTTATTTCATCGGTGAATATTTCAATTCATAATAGTATATTTTTTAAGTGCATTTTTTATGTTGTGTAGGTATAGATATGTTATATTTGGAATTGGTAGTTGTTGGAATCCCACATTGGATAGTGTGAGGAGGATGTAGCCTTTATAAGGTTGGGCAATCCTCACCTGTCAACTCAAGTTTTCAGGTGAGTTAGGCCCAGATTGTTTACATAGTATTAGAGTCTGCCTCCTCCTCTAGGTGTTGGGACATTTGCCTGTGGCCCGTGATGAGCGGTTGCACCCGTGCACCCACGTTGGGTGATGTGCTCACCCGTGATGGGTGAGAGGGTGTGTGTTGGAATCCCACATTAGATAGGAGTGAGGAGGATGTAAAGGTTGGGCAATCCTCATCTGTCAACTCGAATTTTTAGGTGAGTTAGGCCCAGATTCTTTACAGTAGGTGTTTATGCCAGTTTTATTTTTTCAAAAGAAAATATTATTGAGAGATCCACTACTATGATTGTGGCAAAATCTTCTTGCAACTCAGTATCAACTGGTGGCAAGAAACATAGATCAGAAGCTAAAAGATAATTCATGAACTTAATAAGCATAAGTCTTACATTAATTTTATTGAACATGGATCCCTAATTGGTAAAAGGAGCAACTTGTGAAAGAATAATGGACATGAAAGTGGAAACTTGTATAAAATTGATTGAAGAGTTGATGAAAACTGGTATGAACTTCCTTTATTTACATGTCTTAGTGGTTGCTTGTAGCTGGGTTGAAACACTCTACATATTAAGTTTTGCTAAGTTTGCTCTTCTAATGGACCAGGTATTATGCATTTGCAACTCCAAGTGCCACCCAGCGACTCCTCCTTGGACTTTTAGAAGCACCACCTTCATGGGCTCCTGATGCACTTGATGCTGCTGTACAGCTAGTGGAACTCCTCCGAGCTGCTGAAGATTATGCATCTGGCACAAGGGTAAGTTGAATAGTTTGAGTGAGTGAAATTCAAATTTACATAGAAAAAATTATAATTTTTCTTCTAAGTCTGTTCCTTGATGTATGTGCTTATTTGTAGAATTCTGGTGGTGAAACTAAGCTTCATTGGTTAACTTAGCCTAGTGATTGATCTTTTCACGAATACTTGTTTAGTCTAGAATGCAGATGCATGGACTTTGCCAGTTGTTCATTTACTTTTTCAAAAAAACGATAGTACAAGCTAGGGTCGTGCGGGGTCCTAAAGGGTTCAACCTGAACAGATGAACCGATCCAAAATCGAAAAAGAATCCATACTGAACTGAATGCAATTTACTGTTTTGGTTTTGATTCTGATTCCTTGCAAATTACCTTTGCCTGCTCACACCTTGTGATTAAGCCTTAATAAGAGAATTAGCAGGCTTACATGCTAACACCTAATTTCTAGAAGGTCTAGGATTTATTTTTCTTGAGAGATGAATATTTCCCCTATTTGATCTAGCAACCGTTATTCCAAATAGATGCTGCAGCTTCCTTGAATTTTCAATTTCAAACTCTTAGAGCAATAACTTCTTTACTCGAGCAATTTCCTTTTATCATTGCTGGTTACAATCATATAGCAACATAGACAATTACAACCATATATCAACATAGACAATTAGTAATTTGATCAATGTTGCCATTGCAATGTTTATAAACAAGGTATATATCACTTTGGTATGAACACGAAAAACCAAGTGCTTGGTGATTGCGTCAATCCACTTAGTGCTTCTTTAACATGCAAACTTCCCTTCTGTCTTTTAATTATCAAAACACAGTGGAGTTTCTGTGTAGACTTCTTCTAATATAAGAATATTTTTCACGTCAAACTGGTGTAGACCCCAATCAAGATGAGCTACACAAAAGTAGCTGAATTCTAATGGTTTCCAAGTTTCTAACATTTACTAAGGTCTCTTCATGGACTGCATCATAACTTAAGTTCAGCAAATCCCTTTGCTACCAGTTTTGTTTTGGCAATAAACACCCATTTACATCCATTTATATCATTTTTTTAACAAAGCTTCATCTCATCCACAACACCCCCCCGCCCAACTTGTTTTCCCTGGGACACGGCTAGCCAATCTTGTGGGATAAAAATGGAAGAAACAAAGAACACAAAAAGATTATAACCCAAAAAATGCCAAAAACTAATCTGGGAACTTTCCACCTAGAACAGTTGACGAAAACATTATACGCCATAAAAGAGAATTCCCCATTACTTAAATGCATAAAAAATATTACATACAAGAAGCCTAAACAGGAGAATACAAATAAAGAACGAAAAAATTCTGCCTTATTATTTTCTAGATTATAGATACACTACACAAGTCAAGGTATGGTTTGATCAAGCTTTGGGCCTGCATGTGATTGTTTGTAGGGAGGAGTGGTCTTGTTTTCAAAACCGTAAATTATAACAGTGTACATATATTGTTCCTTCTCCTTGCCACCTTCCTTGTGTCTTGAAAATAGGCATTTCTACTAAATTGTAGTCATTTCAGGTAAATGAAAGGAATTCTGGACCACAGATTATATGTCCTAGCATGAATTGCTTTTTATGGGAACAAATGTGTAGATTCCAAGTATTTTTGTAACTCATATGATCAATTTATGTTTCTTCCTACTTATTTATTTGTTTGCTATTGTAGCTTCCTCGGAACTGGATGCACTTGCATTTCTTGCGTGCAATTGGGATTGCAATGTCAATGCGAGCAGGAATTGCTGCTGATGCTGCTGCAGCTTTACTTTTTCGCATACTCTCACAGCCTGCATTGCTGTTTCCACCTCTAAGGCAAGTTGAGGGTGTTGAAGTTCAACATGAACCTTTAGTCGGTTATATTTCAAGCTACAGGAAGCAGGTAAAGTATAGTAGTAACAGTAAATTCATCATTGACATTTTGCTTTCAGTTGATGAAAGATATTCATAGTCTGTTTTAATTCAATTTAAAAAAATTGTTGCCATTAAACCTAACCTGGAAAAAGTGGAATTTTCCCAGTTATTTTCCTGCTAAGGAAACTCTGTAGAGAATCTTCTAATGCTGCAACTTTTAGCATGAAGTGGTTGCTTCCAGGCCCTGGACCTGAAACAACTTTTTCAACATCAAGATTTTTAGCTTTGCACTAGTTATTGGACCTAACTATCATCTCCAAACTTTATGAGCAGATAGAAGTGCCAGCAGCTGAAGCAACAATCGATGCAACTGCCCAGGGAATTGCATCTATGCTTTGTGCCCATGGTCCTGAGGTTGAATGGAGAATTTGCACCATTTGGGAAGCTGCTTATGGGTTGATTCCTGTAGGTTCCTCCGCTGTTGATCTTCCTGAAATCATAGTGGCGACTCCATTGCAGCCTCCCGTATTATCATGGAACCTTTACATACCTCTCCTCAAAGTCTTGGAATACCTTCCTCGGGGAAGTCCATCTGAAGCGTGTCTCATGAAAATATTTGTTGCTACTGTTGAAGCTATTCTTCAGAGAACATTTCCGCCCAAGTCATCCCGAGAACAAACCAGAAAATCGAGATATCTTTCCAGCATAGGATCTGCCTCCAAAAACCTTGCAGTGGCAGAACTTCGTACCATGGTTCACTCGCTCTTTCTTGAATCGTGTGCTTCCATAGAGCTTGCTTCTCGCTTACTATTTGTTGTTTTAACCGTATGTGTGAGTCATGAGGCTCAATCTAATGGAAGCAAGAGACCAAGAGGTGAGGAAATTTATCTACCTGATGATAGCAATGAGGACCTTCAACTAACATCTGAAATGCAAGGTAAGATGAAATCTACAAGGATGAAAAAACAAGGCCCTGTTGCAGCATTTGATTCTTATGTTCTGGCTGCTGTATGTGCTCTGTCCTGTGAGCTTCAGTTGTTTCCTTTTATCTCAAGGGGCAGGAATCATTCAAGTGCTGAAGATTGTCAGACTCTGGCCAAGTCTATAAAATTAAATGGATCTATTAGTGAGTTCCAAAGTAGCATTAACTCTGCAGTTCATCATACTCATAGAATCCTAGCAATTTTGGAGGCACTTTTTTCTTTGAAACCATCTTCTGTCGGTACCCCTTGGAGTTACAGTTCAAATGAGATAGTAGCTGCAGCTATGGTTGCTGCTCATGTTTCTGAACTATTCAGACGGTCAAAGGCTTGCATGCACGCACTTTCTGTTTTGATGCGGTGCAAGTGGGACAATGAAATTTATACCAGGGCATCATCACTATATAACCTCATTGATATTCATAGCAAAGCTGTCGCTTCCATAGTTACCAAGGCCGAGCCATTAGAGGCACACTTGTATGTTCCTGTTTGGAAAGACTCCCTTGCTCGTTCAGATGGCAAAAAGCGGAATAAAAGCGCAAGCACGGATTGCTTTGATTCTGGGCAGTCGTCTTCCTCGCAGTGTGAGGAATCAGCTTGTTCAGAACCTAGAACCAAATGTGAGAGACAGTCGCACTTGGAAGTAGGTTCAGGAAGCAACTTGGGCAAGGATATTGCCAGTTTCCCAGTAGATGCTTCAGATTTAGCCAATTTCTTAACAATGGACAGGCACATTGGATTCAATTGCAGTGCACAAGTTCTTTTAAGATCAGTGCTTGCAGAGAAACAAGAGCTATGCTTCTCTGTTGTCTCACTGCTATGGCACAAGATGATTGCAGCACCTGAAACTCAGCCTATTGCAGAAAGCACTTCTGCCCAACAAGGATGGAGACAGGTAATTTTCATTTGTCGATATATTAGTGTGATTTTTAACTCTTTTTTCGTTTTTTTATATCAAAGTAAAACTTACAACTAGTGAATCCATTACAATTATGGTTCTAAGAGAAATTCATGATTCAAACCTGTAAGAATTTTATGTGCAATGTGAAGGATGTTCTCTTCTCAATTTCTCTCAACTTATTTTATATTTAACAAACTGGATTAGTATCAAGAACCTCCACTGCTTGCAAGAAATTTATTATTCTGCAGTAAACCCGAGGGCCACAGGGAGTTTTGAGTGAGATAATTGTTGTGTTAATTTGCATGTTAATTGTTGTTATCAAGATGGTTGAGCTCCAAATCCTGTTATACTCAGTTTAAAGCCTTTGTGGAAACTTCATTTGCAAGAGTTGATGGGAAAGCAGAGAACAGAAAATTCTACTTAAGTCATAATTTGAAATGCCTCTTGCTAAAATTGATGATTCATGCAAAAGTTTGGCTAAAATTGACAAACCTAAAATATTTGGCTAAAAATACGTTTTGTGAAGAGGTTGGATTAGATTGTTCAGGAGGCCACGCTTTCATAATTTCACTTTTCTACTCATTTGTAATAAGGAAATTTGAACTTGTCCAGTATTAAATTCTAAGTGAATTTACTAGTTTTGGGTGGTATAACTGTGGTTGCATACAATCTAGATGTCTAGCACAGCTGTGAGGTACTTGATAATAGTTTTTCTTTCTTTTTTAAAATTACAGATGCTAGCTTTATATTTCATTTGAGTTTTTTTTTTCCCCACAAATGTATTTTCTTTAATCATCTTATTTTGATGTATTTAGGTTGTTGATGCGCTATGCAATGTTGTATCATCATCACCTGCAAAAGCGGCCACAGCAGTTGTTCTTCAGGTCTAAATTTTGTTCAGCTTGTAAATTTGTTGAAAACAAAATTTCTTTCCCTTAATATGCTTGGACACCAGTTGGCAACTGGCATCCAAAACAGGGCAACAAAAATTCAGAACCATCAATTCAAACCACCATATTGTTATACTGACCAAAAACACAAATACCAGAAAGTGACCTGAATAATTTCAAGATGCTTATTTGCCCAATTTTGGAGGTGTCAGCCAATGGGTGTCCAAATCCATAATATTATTTGGTGTTTGATTTCTTTTCATCATTTATTTTAAATAGTCACTCATTGCCTTCTGTGCTTGTTAGGCGGAGAGGGAATTGCAACCTTGGATTGCTAAAGATGATGATCAGGGTCAGAAAATGTGGAGAATCAACCAGCGGATAGTCAGATTAATTGTGGAATTAATGAGAAATCATGATACACCGGAATCATTGGTGATATTGGCAAGTGCATCGGACCTACTTCTACGCGCAACAGATGGAATGCTTGTTGATGGAGAAGCTTGCACTTTACCACAACTAGAGGTAATTTCTCACAAAATATAGTATATACTTAATATTTTCCAGATCCGCTGCCAGTACTTTGTGCTGGCCTTTTCTCTTTGCCTGACATAAAATTTACAATTTGGCTTCTGGATAATTATATTGAGAAATGTAGCTGATAACCAATATGGTCTATCAATCAAGTGATACTTCAATTTTCAATTTGTGCAGTTACTTGAAGCAACAGCTAGAGCAGTTCAGCCTGTTCTGGAATGGGGAGAATCTGGATTGGCAGTTGCAGATGGCCTTTCAAACCTGTTGAAGGTAAATGGGAAATAAAAGGAAAAACTGGCATGTTCAGTTTTAGTAATTCACAGGTCACATGCACACAATACTGCACTGACCAACCTAATTTTCAAGATTAAATATTTCTGCAACATGAAATTTGAATGCTTAAAGATGTGGACTTTTGGCTGAAAACCCAATACTTGGTCTTCATGAACTTGAACTTTCAAGTGTTACAAATTTCTGGCACAAACCATCACCGTGCACAAAGTATACAAATCACTCTAGGTAATTTGACTTTTTTTTTTTAAAAAACTAATTCATGCAGTGTCGTCTACCCGCTACTGTTCGTTGCCTTTCGCATCCAAGTGCACATGTCCGTGCTCTCAGCACCTCAGTTCTTCGTGGTATTTTGCATACTGGTTCAATAAAACCTACTGTTAACCAAGTGGACATAAATGGCATTCAGAGTCCCACTTATCCGTACTTTAACATTCATGTCATCGACTGGCAAGCTGATCTAGAGAAATGCTTAACCTGGGAAGCTCATAGCAGAATTGCAACAGGATTGTCCATTCAATTTCTTGATACTGCTGCCAAAGAATTAGGCTGTACCGTTTCTGTTTGACATGACCTAGCTTCTGGTAACAGTTTCAGGCTCATCAGTGTTATCTTCCGTTTTCTTGGTGAGATATACAGGTGGAAAATAGACCTTGTTAATTGGAATGTTAGTAAATGGCGGCCAGAGAAAGTAACTTTCACATTATTCTTGTAGCCTTAAGGATAATTGTGTTTAGTGAAACAGTAGACAAGGCCCCTTATGAACATTTAAATGATATGTTAAAATTGCATCCAACGGAACAGTGAAGTCAGATGTGTATGTAACAATGTTGTAGATTTCCCAATGTAATTTGCTTTTCACAGATTGAATTAATTTACCAGAGATTCTTCCTCATTTACTCCAAATAACATACAACTGTTGTTACTCCAACAAAAGGAAAATTCAAACTATTCTCAAATTGGTTCGAAGCCATTAAAACCACAATTCTATGACCATTCCGATGAATTTAATAATCAATTTCCTAACCAAAAAACCCGATCAAGAAAAGTATGAGAATTTGGTTTGGAGCTTTTACGAAAACATACACATTAGGTAACTGAAAAAAAATTTGTGAAAAGGATACTATATTTTATGTAGGTCAAATAATATAAAAAAAAAAGGTATTAAATAGGTCGTTTTGCTATTTACTATTTATAATTTTTTATTATTTATTTGTACTTCATTTACTATTTAGAGTGAAAATTCATATTTATATAAACTCGATTTTTACTAAACAAATAAAATATAAAATTAATACTTATATTCTAATCCATATATAAATTTGAGTAGATAAATTTATTTTTTTGCTTAACAAACATAATATAAACTTGATATTTATATATCTACCCAAGGCCATCGTCTCTAAAAAGTACGTATAACTAAAACTCATTTAAACTCCTAACTTTTAAAAAATGATTATAAACGATTATAAAATGATAATAAACTGATTATAAAACAATTATAAACTGATTATATGATTATATGTTTTTTTTTTAAATTTTGGGGCCCTCCAAATCTTAGGACCCTGTTCTATAGCACAGCTTACACAGGTAAATAGCTGGGCCTGTACCTACCTATAGATAGATTTGAGTAATATAAATATGTTCATGGTTGCTGGACGTGTTTTTAAATTTTTTATATACTTATATGCTATTTATATATTTGTTAGTATATTTATATATAGAA
>CATIWJ010089584.1:0-18096 GCA_949640765.1 Croton laevigatus | reverse complement strand
GGAATCCGATACGATAAACACCCTTTAAATGAACTTGAAGATTGATAAACACCTAATCACAAACTAGAATTAATGACAATCTTAAGTCAAACACAAGTATGAATGTTTATGCATGATGTGAATGCATGTAATCAATCCAATTCCCTAATTGCACATTCAAACAATCCAAGACGAAGTTCAATTCACAAAAATATAAATTTTCAACCAAAGTTCCAGAACTCAAATATTTATTTAGAAGTTATCCTAAATCAATTTTATGAAAATTCCACTTTAGGAAGTAAATCCCAAAAGAATCAAATTTACAGATAATGATTCACACAATGGTATTGACTTTAAATTTATAAGTAATAATCCGTACATTAAAAAATTCCAACACTTTACCAGAACATACTTTTAAACCTTATTAACAGTACCTCAAAATTGCAGAATTGTTGGAGATTTCTAAGTTCCTCAAGCCATTTTTATCATAAAACCCAAATAATATAGATATTCAGCTGACAATAGTAGCAAAATTAAATTATTTCAAAAATTTACCCAACTGAAACTCAATTCAAATTATTTTTATTCAAAACTTAACTTCTAGAACTCAAACATATAAAAATTCAAATCAAAACTATTTTTCTATAATTTATTAAAATTTGTCAAAGTCACAACATCAACATGAATATTACAGCAGAGAATTTTTCATGGAAATTCAATTAATTAAAATAATGAGAAACTTCCAACACGCAGTTTAATTACTCTAAACCCTAACATGGTCATTAACATTAGATTCCAAAATCCTAATTGAAACCGTAACCAATTTAAGAACAACAAAATTTTTCAAATTCAATTTAGAATTCTAAATCCCAATTCTCATTAAAAATCCCAATTAATTCAATCTTAATTCAATTTAAATCCAATAATTAGAAAAACAATCAACCCAATATGATCTCAACATGCTCTAATTAGACGAGAATCAAAATAAAGCAAAAGAATCGAGAAAAATCTCAAAAACACCCAAAAAGTCAAAAAACATTGTTGCTGGAAGGACGACAAAATGACACGTCAAGCTAATAAGCCACCCGTCGAATGATGAGCTCCATACGCTGAACGACAAGTGCGCTTGCACACCAAACGACACAAAATCCCGCCAAATGACACAAAATTTGCACGCCAATGCTCCTTACTCAGATGTCAAACGACAATCCCTCTAAATTTTGCTCAAAATCCTATTTTTCAAGACATCCAAAATTCTAAGACTCTAAAACATCTCATAGACTTAATCCTCAAGTATTTATAAACAAAAATCCTTTTTAAAATTATAAAATAACCCCATAAATAATTTATTTAATTAATTAACCCCTAAATCCTATTTATATACTAATTTTAATCCAATACCAACATGCATTTACAATTAAATCCCCAATTTGAATTAGTTACAGATTTTTAATTAATAAAAGTCAATAAAATATTTAAATTTATAAAAACACCAAAAATACAAAAATGATAAAAATATTTTCGGAATTCAAAAATACAATATTATACTCAAAACGAATGTCCCGTCGTCCTATGTATCAAACCGACATCCAAATTATCAAATTATATCAAAATAAAACATAAGGTGCAAAATGACCATTTTGCCCATAAAGCATAAAATTATTATTTTGCCCCTAAACTTAATAATCACAAAATCCAAGGGTTTTACATAAACAATTAGTAACTATAACTCGCTGTAAACAAGCTAAATAATCACAAACCAATCCATTTTGAGGACAACTTGAATTTGATGAAGCAATTATAAAAAAAATTGAAGGTTGAATATTACAGAATCAAAATTTAGAGACTTATTAAGTTAAAAATGTTTTGAATTCATTTAATATTTTAAATTTCTATATATAATTTTTAATGAAATAAATATTTTTTTCTTTTAAAAAAAAAATAATCATCCTCATTAATTTATTCTACTATTTTATTTCTAAGGAAGATTACACTATAAAATTTGAGATTTTATGTGAAAGTGAAATACATGTGAAGAGTCAAGACCTAAGGCTATGTTAGAAAAAACAAAAAAAGAGACAAGACCTAAGGCTAAGAGTTTACAAGTGTCCTTTCCCAAAAAGAAAGCAAGACAAAGGTTCCTTTCTATAATTGAACCAAAATTTTAGGATCATTGTATTTGTGTTTAATTTGTCACACATGCCTACTTTTTTTTTTTGCCATTAGTTACCCCCAAGAGGTTTGAACCCAGGACCTTTTGGTCTTTGGTGACTTACCTCACCACCAGGCCAACCATCTTGGGTTTCACACATGCCTACTTGTTAAATCATACAATGTCTCAATGTTTGAACCTAATGCTTAGATTAGATACCCCTTCAACTAAATCTCTTGATGTGACCAAATTTTGTCTTGAAAATAATTTTAACAAAACATTATCTATCTATTAAAAACATCAGATTTTAGTGGGAATTTAATTTTTAGATATGAATATTTATTATTTAGACCATGTGATGTGGAATCCAAACTCTTTCACAACCCTTGAATTCTCTATAACACCCCTTCTTAAATCCTTCAAAAATTCTAAACAATATTTGGTGTAGTGAACAATGATTTAGTTTTCAATTAAGGGGTGGTTTGGTTCTGCTGATTGATACAGTTGATAGTTGATAGGAGTCCAACAATTACTAATTATGCGTTTGGTAAATTTTCTAATACGCGGTTGATAAGGGATAGAACTCTAAATCTGTTGTGGATTCGATCAGCCGCGTAAATAATCTTTTCGTGAACAACTCCTATTATTTTGTTCAAAGACAAAATTAACTCAATAAATTAACAATATTCTACACTCAAAATTTTGTTCAAGAGCTATGAGGGAGATCAATAGAAAATAATAACAACAAATTCAGGTAACCAATACAAAATATTTTGATTTTCTCATTATTTTTCTTATTATGCACATCGAAAGAACATGTTTATTACGTTGTTCTCTTCCTTCTTCTCATTTATCTTTTTCTTTTTTTTATTTGTTGTATTCATCAAATTGAATTAGGTTCTTTATTTTACATATATACAAGTTGATTTTGTAAGCAGTTATACAGAAAAATTTAGGTTTTAGGTTCACACAGTTTTTTTAATTCAAAGTTTATGTATTTTTAATTTTATATAGTTTATGCCCTCTTTCTTAATGTTGCAAGAAAAGTCTAAGATGATCAAGTCTAAGATTGTCAATTAGAACTCCATTCATTAGAATCCAATTTGAACTCCATTTATTAGCTTCATTAGTTATATTTATTTTAGCAATAAGTTTGTAAATATGAATTGGTTTGGACCTCTTTTATTGTCTGAAATGATCAAAGGGAGTTTAACTACTTCATTAATGGTATGCACTTGAATATAAATTCAAGACCTTGGTTAAGTTCAAACACATTACAACGAAAAGAAATTACTTTGCAAATTTTTGTACTTTAGATTAGTTGTGTTATATTCATGTGAAAAATAAATTTTAAATTTGAATTTATTTTAAAATATAACATTACTGGTCATTTTACATAATAACAGCAACAACTTACTATATATTTACCAAATACCCAGTATTCAACAGCTAACCGTAATAGTTACCAGCTATATGCAATAACTATCGCTAAACCAAACAGACCTATAAATTATGAAAGGGGATTTACTTTTAAAATTACTTCATATAAACATATTTACAGTTTCGTGAAGAGTTTTACCTAAATAGCAGCATCTAGCTACCTTATTATTGGAATATTTAATAGTAGAGTTCAAAAATTTGATATGATATATAATTCTCCACTATGCCATTTTCAATCTCATCTCTCACATTTCTTTAATCCTTCTTTCAAAGTTAAATGAATCAAATGATATGAATAAAAATATTTTCTATAATAATAATAATAATAATAATAATTTAAGCCATAGATTACATGACAAGAATAAGAATAATACATCAAATCGTAATTACTCTTTTAAAATTGGAATAAATTTACATTGAAAAATCTAAATAGAAGTTGCATATTAAAAATCGTAGCTTGTTTGGTGAATATTATTCTTTTTTTTTAAAAAAAAAAGACTATTTTTATATTGTGTGGTGAAAATATTATTTTGTCCAATTAATGTTTTAAAAAAAAAATATAAAAATCATACTTATATTATCAATTTTAAAACTTTAATCTAATTGTAAGATTAATAAAATTTAAGATTCTAAGAGTTTATGTTTTTTCCTTTTGAGAAATAGAAAATACCCTATTAATTAAAAATAATTACAAAAAGTTGAGATACAATATTTTCCTTTTATACAAATGAAAATTGCACTTATACAAAGATAAAGTTGAGATACAATTACTTTACTTGGTAGATTCGATTATTTGGTCTTTTCTGAATGTGTCATTGAAATTAACATAGTGATTTTCAAATCCAAAATCAACCTTTCAAACTAAATAAATCTGTTAGAGTTTGTTGGTTTAATTGATTATCTTGAATTTGATTTGCATTATGTAGGCTTAATATTTTTGGCATGAAAATATCTAGCAATGTGCACAAATATCTCTAAAATAAAATTCCACAAACAAAATCACTATTTGATAGTTGGGGCCTAGCAGAGTTGGTAAATAACATGCTCTCTTGTCCAAACGGACAAAGTTCGAATTCCGGATGCGTGAGTTATATTTATGTTTTTTAAAAAAAATAACTATTTGGTACATATTTCCATTATTATGTTTCCTCCAATTGACGTAATTTCTATAATTGGGAAATTATATAATGGTAATCCATCTTTACTAATATAATTATTGAATTACGGATTAAGCATTAATAAGTAGCATTATCACAAATGCCCCACTTACATGTACTTTTGGGAAACATTGAAAAAAAAGGCAAATAATTTAATTTGATGTCCTTCTTTACAAATTCATATGCCATAAGAAATAGTGGGCCAAATTCACAGTTTCATCCTAAATTTTAACGTGATTAACCAATTCTACCCTAAACTAAATTAAACTTTTTGCTAAAATATCATAACTTAACAACTTTACCTGTTTACCACTAAGCCAAATAACTTTGGTCTAGTTAGATTTCTGGTCGACTTTATAAGGTGTGGAGTTCCTAAATTCGATTTTTTTAAACATATCATATCATTGATTTGACGCATGTTTCTAAGAGGTGGGGTGTACCCTTGTTGTGCATTACCGAAGAAGCACTATCCCATGTTCAGTGGTGCACAACGCTTTTTCGGTCCCTTTTCCCTCCCTATAAATAATGAAAAGAAAAAACAAATATATCGTGAAGAGTTGTAGCTAAGTAGCAAATTAGCAGCATCTAGCTATGTTAGTGGAATATTTGACTGTGCTAAAATTTTGATAAGATATATAATTCTCCACTATGCCATTTGCAATCTCGTTTCTCACATTTCTTTGATCCTTCTTACAAAGTTAAATGAATCAAATGATGAATAAAAAGATCTTGCAAAATAATAATCTTAAGCCATAAACTACGTGATTGGAATAATACATCAAATCTATATATACGCATAAGTATTTTAAAGTTATCCGAAAGTTTAAATATGTAAAAAATGTCACTAATTTAATGGATGTTATTGAAAAGAGGGTATTATCTTACATTTATATTCTGTGGTTGAAAATTTTATTCCCTCTAATGAAATGTTTTTTTTTTTCATGAATATAAAGACTCAAATATTTTACGATCGGATTTATATTATTAATATCAAAAGTTTAATCTATTTGTATCTTAAAATATAATCTAGCAATAAGTGCATTTATGACTTTAACGATAAGCCATAGTTCTTGACCAAATAATGAAACAAAACGAAAGAAATTAGACGATCAATGAGTTAGAGAAGATGGACAGAGAACGAAAAGAAAATTAATTATGATCAGATCCTTAAAAAACAAGATAATTTGTGTTTTAGAACTGTGGAGATAATAATAATAATAATAATAATAATAAGCTTACACAGGGCTGTATGGACAAAAAATCTATTAATTTGTCTTCTTGTTTGTCCTCCACAATCCAAAACTTTGGAACAGCAAAAATGGTATAATTGAAACTATTTTGGATATGAACATCCACATTCACATTCACATACAAGATACAACTAACCTAAGAAGTGTCTTATCCTATTCAATGTATTGTAAAATTATTTTCACTTAAACGTGTGTATAATCTTTTTCTTCTTCTTTGGTGAGTTGCAGGAAATTAGGAGCATCTAGCTGTATTTTTGGAATATATAGGAAATAATTTTTTTAGTCTATAAAATGTTTTTTTATTTTTTATTTTTTGATAGAATAGTCTATAAAATGTTGATGTGTATATAATCCACTATCTCATTTCTCACACTTCATTCGTCCTTCTACACCAAAGTTAAATGTATCAAATGATTAATCAAAGACTTTGTAATATAATTTTAATCACAATTAAGGGGATTGAATACGACCTCGATTCAATATTATTATTATTATTATTTTTTTGTGAAATCTCACATCGGATATTAATTGAAATTTGAAACGATTATAAATTAGACTACCTAACTATTTAGTCAACATAGGTTAATTATTTTAGGTCAGTGAATTTGGACATAAGTAATTGAATTTGTTATTATTATTATTATTAAAGTTTCTTTCTAGAAAAGAAAACAATTGGCATCATTTCTATAATTGGAACATTCAAAAGATATAATTAGATTAGATATATGGTCATAATCATCATTACCAACATACTTAATGAATTTTTATGTTTATGGATTTAGCACTAACTATTGTTACATGTCCTTTGATAAAATAATAATAATAATAATAAAAAATAGATAACTAGCGAGATGATTTTCTTCATAAAACAAAGCGATAAGACTTTTGGAATCAAATACTAATGAAGTAATAAAATATTTTATTATAGACCGTCATATCTCATATTCCACATTTACCTCTTCTCGTTATATATATCTATGTAAAAAAAATGTGAAGCAATAAAATATCATAAAAAAAAAATAAATAAAATAACTGTTATTTTGATGGAATTGAAGTGATAAGACTAAGACATTTTATTAATTTATTTAATTCATTTCTTCATATATAAAAAATAGAATTATTGTTATAATATGATTTTTTTTATTTTAATTAATATATATAGAATCCATACATTTTTAACCAAAAGATACGATTTAAAAAAGTATAGGTTTTACGTTCCATATATATCACAAAATTCATCGACATGAACCCACAAAATTCAATAAATGTTTTTTTTTTAATATGAAATGCGCAACAAAATAAAAACATTGATTATAACTATTTATTTAAAAAAAAAAGAGATATTATAACTATTGATGAAATAATAATATTATAATGTAAAAGTATGGGAGTATTTAATTTTTTGATGGGATGATATGACAAAACTACAAACAAATCTATAAATTTGTCTTTGTGCTTGTCCTGCCCTTTATTAATAAACACTAAATCTTACAAAAACAAAAATGGTGGAATTGTACTTTTCATGTAAGAAGAAGCACTATTTGGGGTAGGAAAAAAATATGCTGTCTGCTAATATGGATTCCAACACCTCTATATAAATACATCTAACCTCAAAAAAGTGATATACTACCATATCCTCCTAAGGATTTACTCTATATGTTATGTTTTACACTTTTACCTCTTTCAATGTATCTTTCTTTATGTACTACTACTACTTCCAAAATATTAGTCCTATTTTATTTTATTTTTTTTATTATAATAGTCATGTTCTTGAGACTATTAAATTTTTTATTATATATTTCCAATTAATTACTATTTAAAATATTTTTAATGAACAGTTTTTAAATAAACTTATTATTTAAAAAAGTTATATTAATAAAATAAATAAATGAATAAAAAATAAATTTTTTATTATTTTCCAAAAAGAAAAATAGGACCAAGGGATTATTTGTTTTGACTCAAATTATTGATTTTAAAAGGGATATATATATATTGGTATGTGTGCATAGAGGATATTATTAGTATATATATATATTTTTTTCTAGACTAGTCTGTGCTATAATTTATGCTAAATATTTTTTGTTCTATTTTCTAAATATGAAACATATAATTGTGCTATCACTTAGTTCGCCAATTATCAATTTATTTAAATTCATTATTATTAATTTGAGCTTTATAATAAGCTGCACTGACCTTATAAGCAAAACGAATTAAATCAATTTGTTAAGTTTACACCTTTTATTTATGTTTCGTATTTGTAATTAATATGGGTTTGTTTATACCATAACATTGTCATATTAAATTATTGAGAATTTATTTAAATAACAATTTAACATTTTAAGATTGCTGGTTAATTTATTTTATTTTTCAAATAAAAAAAATTCACATGTAGGGTTTACATAATAAAATCTTATAAACTTACTTAAAGTGATTCATCATTATCTAAACAGAGGCATTGATTCCATCATTAACTATAATATTTCACAAACATAAAATATCTTCGCCCAATTCATAGAGAATTATCATCTCGATAAATGAAATTCATTCTTTAATGAATTAAAGCACAATTAATCAAATCAAGATTAATAACATAAACTTATTTCTAATATTCTAAAGAATATATATATTTTAATAGTCACTATAAAATATTATTCTTACCTATTCCAGCTAAATACATACAAAATATACTGATCCTATTATTATAAAATATGCTGAAAAATATATTCATTTACTACCAATATCTATAATTAAATACAAATAAATAATTACTTAAAAAAACAACATCTAAAACTATATTTTTTACATTGGCATAATAAAAAAAAATGTATCTATCATAATGATTTAACTTATAAGCTTATAAGCTCAAAAGTTCAATATAATAATTCGTAAACTAAAATATTTAGTTGGTATAACTTTTATATCTGATGTGTTTACAATAATCAATTTTTTTATTTTTGTGAGTATTAGGAGGGATTCGAATCCAAATTTATTTCCTATATCATAAATAGTCAAATTAAATTTGTGGAAGACAATTTATATACTACTAGTTTATTTTATTGACTTGCTTAGACATAGGTACTTAATTATATTTTGTAGAAAGAAAAAAAAGAAAGGACATCAATGTACGTAAGATAGTGATATGCTTGCTAAGATTCCATTCTTTACAAACTTTTAACATTTTTTCAATCAATTTCTAAAATATTAAAATGAAAATAGAATATGGGTATGTCACTATAAAAATAATTTCAAATGGATGCGAAATTTTAGCTATGGAAATTGTCGTTGCGACAGAATTTATTCCATAACAAATTGATCAGTGACAACTAATTAGCCACGAGTGGCTAATGGCTACAGATTTGTCTGCAACTAAATCTGTTTTTTTTTTTAGAGAATTTTTATCTTTTTTCATCTCAAATGAATTCCAAAATGGAAGAAAGTAGACAAAAAAAAAAAAAACACTTAACATTTACAAATATGTAATCAAAACAATACGTGATCGAACCGAACTCTTGAAAAAGAAAAATACAATCACTTATAACTAGACTAGATCAAAAGCTAACACATCCGTTCTTGAAGTCGAATTAAGTGCAAGCACCACCGATTGAACATCCAACTCTAAAATATTATTCGGCCACTGATTATATGTTACAGATAACTATAAATTGAAAGACATATAGTATATGTAAAATTTTAACTTGTATATAGTATAACCCCATTAAGATTTTAGGCAAACTGCAGCCAACTATTGTTTATATAAATCTGTTCGGTTTAATCAAGAAAAGCTAAAGAAAATAGAAAATATTTAAATTTTAAACCTTTCATTCAATTACTTTTAAGAGACGTTTGGTTAGCAGAATGTTGTAGAAAAGTAGTCAACAAAGTTGAAATCTCATGTTTATTTTGATTTATGGTTCAAAATTTTCATGAAAATACATGCATGTCTGGTAGTAATTTTCCATGTTCGCGGAAAAGTACTTTACCGGCACAAATTATGAAAAAGCTAAAATATAGAAGAAAGTATCTTATAAAATAAAACATTAATATAATGCAAAAAATAATAATAATAATACCTATCTACTTATTAATAATTTTGCTACAATTTAACCAAACAAAATTATTTTATTTTTCTAGAAAAAATTATTTTTATTGATAATATAATTTTCAACATTTATTTATTGAAAATCTATTTTATTATAAAAATTTTCCAACAGAAAATTTATGTTTCTATAAAAAAATTATTCTTGGAAAACTTATTAAATTTCGGTAACCAAATTCTATATAAGAAATTTCTTAATTAGTACACCAAATGAACTCTCAATTTAATATGAATAATTATATGTAAAAAAAATAATATGAATAATTATAAAGTGATTAATTAATGTATTTTTTGAATAAAATGGAAAAGGAGATAGTAAAAAATTAATTAATTTCCACAGAAAAATCAAATTTGAGATTGGGACGATGATGTTGCCACCCACTTCGTCACTATTCTGGTCTTCCAATTGTTTTGGTGGATATATATGTATGCATCTTTTCATATTTAGTGGAGAAAATGGGAAGGAAAAAATAGTGCAAAAAGCAAATAAAAACAATGCAAATGAATGGTTCTTAACACATTCTTTCTAGCAATCAATTTAAACGAGTGCAAACTCATATTCTCCATTGCAACATCATTAGTAAATAATTAATTGTTTATATGAAACATGGTTAGAGGTATAATCAACTATGAGTAGCAAGCAAATTGGTCCAACAAGAATCTAATCATAGACAGAAGTCCATCGACTACTACTTTGAATTATTTGATTAGCACTTTGTAAATAATTATTAAAAACATTTAACTGTTATTCAAACGTTTAAACGATACTCGAGAAGTTATTCATTATTATCAACTTGTTGGTAAATTAAAATTACACTTACAAGCACTATCATTTAGAACTCAATATATTGACCATCCCTATCCCTAATTAAAATGTAAAATTGGACTGCTGTGTTCCGTCTACGTCTATATAGCTTAGTAATGGGCATCACCATCACTTCACTTATTGGAAGATATAAATAAGTATGCATGAATTCGTTTGGTCAACTTAACCAACAAATTTTGCAGTACCAAACAAAGAAAAGAAAGAAAATTATTCTTCATTTTATTACACAATTGAATACGTAAGGCTAATACCTCCATTAATGGAATATGAAATCCACCCTTCAACTATCTTTAGACAACTCCCCCATTCCTAGCTAGCTAGTGGTCCATCTTTCATACCTTCCACCTAAATATTCTAGATCAATCATAACAAAAGTAAAATGATTTCTTATGTTTTATTGAAATTTGATTTCTTTTTTCGTCAAATCATATGATTTGCTTAGTTTTCAACATTGCCATTTTTTATGACAAAATCAAACTAAATAGCAATGGTTATCATGAAAGTATTAAAGTTTTGAGATCCAAATAAGCAACTTCTAAACTATGGTCACTTTAATGTGTATATGGGAGATTTTATTTTGTTAAAATTTTATCCTATGTCAATACCTACTGTGTTATCGTATAATTTTGAATAAAAAATAATTGTGTTAATTCGATATGTAAAAGTTGGTACTTAGTAGTTAAGTAATGTTCGTTAAAACGTGGGGTAATTCTATTTTGTCCAAAAATAAATACTTGAATGTCGTATAATCCTTAAAATTGGCTTAGTTGTATAAAGTAAGTCTAATTTATTATAAATCGAAATTAACAATAAAATGAATTTAATTAAAGATGCTTAATATCCTTTGAAAAAAAATTAATGATGCTTAGTAATGGACTTAACTAATAGTTCCTGGGTCTGAATTCTCACCAATGTTACCTTTTGTAAAAAAAATTTATGCAAACAACAATACATTTCTTCTATCAATTCACTAACATATTCTAATGTGAGATCTAGAATAATTTTTTTTTTTTTGAAGAGGAACTAGAATCACAAAATGCAAGTAAATGAGTGATCTGAATGTTCGATTCATCTCGAATGAACTTAGATTCAAAGCATCATAATACTTTATTTTCTTGTAGTACATTTTGCAATCTTGTGAGGTATAGGGCTCACATAGATATGCTAAGGATTTGAAAAGATTGTGTGAAGGAGAAAACCATAGTTTGAATTGTAATTTGAAATTATATGGACATGTAATGATATTGTTGTTTACTTTTATGTACGAGTGTATGCGTGTGACAAAGAAATGCCTGAGGGTTATAGATTGATTGGCCAAGATTATATGATTGTAGAACCTAAAACCCTAAAACCAAAGAAATTAATTTTGTTTTTACGTATAAGTATTTTTGCACTAATTTACATCACACTCATTTCACATCAACTTTACTCAATTATTCAATCTTCTAATTGAAAAGACATATTAAGCGTGGAATGTAAATTCATTTGGACTATTAATGTTCACAAAAATGACCAAAACAGTACGTGTTGACTAGAGACATCACAAGTGGTGTGGAGTTAAAAATTTTAAAAAGAGAGGCAATATTTAAAAAAGAAAAAAATTTAGATAAGAATAAAAAAAAACACTAATTTTAAAATTTAAAAATACTACCTCCATATTTTTTTTTTTTTTAAATTTCAAAAAGCATGATTAGAATCAAGTTTGGTGTTAATAGTTTGATATGTTGGGTTAGGTAAATTAAAGTATTATTTATATATAACTTAATTACAGTAATTATATTTTATAACTAACCTAATCATACTTTAATCTATCTAACCCAACCATCAAACTATCAACACTAAACTTGATTCTAGTCATGCTGTTTGAAATGAAAAGAAATAAAAAATACGAAGGTAGTACAATATAAAAATTTTAAAGTAAAATTTTGGATTAGGTTGGCTATAGTGCTCCCATTGAATGATGAACAAACACGAACGTAGAATCCAAAACTAGAAGGGGCTATATTATATAAATATTTTATAAATTTTGAAAAAAAAATGGAAAAATGAAGAAAATTAAAAAAAAACAATTCCCAAAGACACGTAGATATGTCCTTGCTCTTGTTAGCCCTTAACCTTCGCAGGTTTGTCATTGCGTCTAACAACCAAACAGCTTGAGGGATTTTAGGATTTTTCTCCAAAATTTGTCTTAATATGATATTTAAAATAATATGATATGACATAAGAATCAAAAAATATTTTTTTTCCCATACATTTCTTAACAAAGAACAAAGAAAAGTCTATGTTGATTAATTAATTTATAGTATGCCTTATCTTAATTATGTTAAATTAAACAACTCTTAATCTTTATTTAGTCACATAATTAAGAAGATGCTCTTCTTAATCTAATGTCGTTGTCCACGGGGTAGTAGTATCCATATATATACATATATATACTTTGTCCTTTTATTAGGGTTGGACCAAAATGAAATAAAATAAAATAAAAAGGTGGTAATTAGATTACGGCATTTGTTATGTGCATGAAAACAGTTTAAGCAGTTGGTGGTACTAAAAATAAAAAAGTGACAAGAAACGGCCATATTCATATCATCTTTTCTTTATTATTACGGAGATTGTGACATTTTATTGACCTTTCTCTAATAAAACAAACCTAATAACCAACCTCTTTATTCCTTAATTGGAATTTTCGAATCTTAATTAATTATTACTACTTTCGGTTATAAATAATTATTATTCAATTTCATTCAATTTTATGTTCATAGAATCCATACATCTTTTGTTATCTTAGAATTTGACATTTTGCTATTGGATAAATTATTTTATTTAGTTTTGTAATTTTGTGAATTTGTTTTTGGTTTCTTCTAAAAAATATTGTTTTTTTCAGTTTTTTGGAGTTACTTAACAATTAATTAATTAATCAATTGTAATCCTTTTATTTTATATTACTGTGGTTGTTGGTATAAGAAGGCATTTGGTTTAATTGTTTCATGCAACTGATAGCTGTTGGATACCTAACTGCTAGAGCTGTTAGATACCTAACCGCTAGAGTTTAAGCATTTTATAAATTTTAAAATCAGCAGTTGATAGTAGTTAGGACCTCAAACAGCTGCTGTTTCAGTAAACTCTTATCCCAAGCTTTTTTATTCCAGCTGATAGTTAATTCATATTAGGACTATATTAATTTTATTTTTAAAAAAAAAACCCAACAGCCACTGAATTTTTACCAAATACTAACACGAATCAACTATCAGCTATCTGCCACTAACTATAAGCAACCGCTATCAGCTATTCGCTGGTACGAACAACTGAACCAAACGAGCCCTAAGTAATATCATAATTGCTTATTTTAAAAAAAATCACTTATTTTGTCCTTAAAATAAAATTGTTTTTAATTACAAAAGGAAAATGGTAGTGAATAACACTTTTTGATATTTTATAGGAAGTAAATAGTACTACCTCCGTTTTTGTCAATTCTTTACATTGAAATCAGCATGATTAGATTCAAGTTTGGTGTTAATAGTTTGATGGGTTAGGTTAGGTAAATTAAAGTATTATTTATATATAACTTAAGTACAGTAATCATACTTTATAACTAAGTTAAAAATATTTTAATCTACCTAATCTGACCCATCAAATTATCAATACCAAACTTGAATCTAATCATGCTGATTTCAGTGTAAAGAATTGAAAAAAATAGAGGTAGTATAAATTTTTAAAAATTAATTAAATAGCACTTTTGATATATATATTATTTAGTTAATTGTTAAAAGAGTAGTGTCGTCCGATTCACTTGGCTAATTTTTTACCGTTATATGTTTTGGTTGTGTACTGTTTTTATTCGACGTGGGTTTTTAATATGGAATACTAAAATAATAATAATTAACATTTGATTGGTGTTTAGTAACAATTCTCAAACACAACATTTGAGACTTGAAAAGATTATTATTTTTCATGAATTTATTGTGAAATACTACAGCTGAGTTAATGACAATATTCTTTCAAGATATAACAAAATCAACAATTATAAAGTTTTCTTTCAAGAACTTTTGAAATAAAATAACAATGATAAATTAATTTAAGTGATCCTCCAAAAATTGCTTTTAATGCAGTTTATTCTAATTCTAATTTAAACATATATTCCACATTATAAATACTACAAAAGGTTCGCGTGTTTTTAGCTCTCTCTTCCATATGCATAAAAAATAAATAGACAAACCAAAACAAAATAATCAAATATTTTTTATTTCTAACAAAAAATGGAAAATACTTGAATAATAAACTAATAAACACATATTAATTAAAAATACCTAAATTTATTGTTCAAATATTTTATAAATACGAAAACAAAAAGGTTAGAAATTGTATGTATATTCTTAGGAAGCCCACTTACCAAGAAATAAACTGCAAGAAAGTTGTTATTTTTTGGCAAGTTAGGAGAAAATGTTTGGTTCATATATTAATAATTTCTGAGAAGGCAAATTCTATTCCTCTTGCCTCTCGCATGCGTGAATTTTAATTTTTTTTCTTTTACTTGTATTAAGTCCGCGATCAATTTTAGTGGTCCACAGTTTGCAGAATTCAATTTTGTGTTGTAAATTAAATATGAAATAATCGAGACCGTTGAATTTGTATTTAGATGAAATTTATAATATATAGCCAATTTTTGTAAACTGCTACCCCCTGAAATTGATCTCGGAGCTCAGTATAGACAATTTGTCGTACCGCGTCAAAAAAAAGCCAAATTTGGCTGCTTCTTGAAATTCTCAATAGAGAAGCTAAGAAAAATTCTTCTAAGAATTAAACCTTATTAATAAAATATTATTTTAAAATGACACGTATAAGTTATAATTAAAATAATAATTTAAAAATATAAAAGATAAAATAGAAATTTTTATCATTTATAATAGTACACCTTGGGTTGGGAAGGAAAGTTACTTCCCATCTGTAAAAGAAATTTAATTTATTTACTTCTCGTAAATTTTTTTCCATTTTTTTTTTTTCAAACTAAACGTTTAGTATTTCTTACTTCTTGGAAAGTTTAGCTATCCAATTACCAAATGATACATTATGATTTACATCAGTTATCACTAAAAAATCACGTTATCAATGATTAATTATTTTGTTTGCAGTTAGCATATTTTATTTATAAGACAATACATTTTTTTTAATTAATAGTAATATATAAGCCGTAATATAGTTTTTTAGTAATTTTAAAATTATTTTTAATAAAAAAAAGTGTATTTTTTAAATGAAAAAATGATGTATTTACACAAGTAGTATTATTAATGAATTCATAAGTTATTGGTGAGACTATATAAATTTATATGTTGGGTTAAACGTGAAGTTTGTAGTATTAATTAATTTTGCATCTGAAGAAATTACGGCATGTACACACACAACAGACAGAAATAAGAGAAAATAGGACACATCAAAATCCAATTTTAATACACATTTCATATATATATGTTTAGTTTTAACACGTTGTAGCTTCATTATTTTCCTACAAACAAACAAAATTTCATATACAATGAAATGGACATCACAAGGAAAATTAAATCAAATCAAGGACAATAAAATGCACTATCCGCAGCGTAGCAGTGTTATTTGTACCGTCAAAATGAAATGGACATTACAAGAAAAATGAATTCAAATCAATACTTATCGACGACTTAACGTGTGTTATTCGTATACAACTGCGTTGAACAATAAATGTTACCCAAACTATAAAAAATGGAAAACAAAATGGACATAACAACTCAAAGGATTTTTTAACTCAAATGGTTAGAGTGATACACCTCAGGCCAGGAATTCAAATCTTAATAACATAAACTAAAAAATTTAATTTACCATTTAAAAAAAATAAAAAAATTGGACATGACAACAAAAACTAATCCAAATTATAAAGAAAATAAAATCCATGGATATTAAAAAAAAAATTTTCTATATATACATTAAACTTTAAGGATACATTTAACAAGAAAATTTCTTAAACATTTTTAATTTTTTTAATATTTTGTAAGATATATAAATAAATTTATTAATTAAATTTCCATTCAAAAGTTCAAATATAATTATAATGTGCACTATAAATCTTCAATTAACATAAAGGCAAACTATATATTTATTGGCATAAAATGTATTACCAAACTAATAGATAAATTTATAGCCAAATAATCACTGCATTTTAGATCAAATTACAATTTTATGTTTTAGTAAAACAATTATAATAGCAACAATTTTTCTTAAAAAATAATTTTTATGTCAAACCTTTGACTTATTTGGTCAACTAAGAAGAAGTGTTTATTGTTTAGAGCAATAATTATTGGGAAGGAATGAAGTTGACCCATAAAAGATATGCATGAATGGGCTAAAATTTTTGTTTTTTGATAAAAGGTTCATTGGTATATACATAATACATGCAACTTTGACAATTAATATCCCCTTTTTATCATGGAAATTTAAATCTCCATAAAGTAATTTTCAATAATTTGTTGGACGGTTATGATCTTATTATATATATTATTTGTGGATATAAAAATTGGTTTTAATTTTAATTTGAAAAAGCAAAAGTGTATATATGTTGCAAAATCATTCAAACATGATAAAGAAGAAAATTCTTTTCAAATTTATTAGTTCTTTTCTTTCACTATCTAACAAAGAAAAGTTGTCTCACTTTGATTGGTGATGGTGAAATAAAATGATAAGTGTTTTTCTTCACATGTATGTTAAATGGTAATTTTGGACATATATATATATAAAGTTAAATCACGATTTTAACGTAATTGGTGATATTAGTGTGGTTGATAAAAATAAAACTCAAAATCTCTATATTATACCATTTTCGTGAAAAGTAAGATAACTAATCAAGTTATATCTTGTACATATTTGCTTGCTAACGATGGTCATTTAATTGATCTTGGTGTTCATTTGTTTCAACAAGCTCAAACTTCTTCTTAAGCTCTTTCATGTTAAATCATGTACTATATATATGTGTGTGTGTGTGTTAGCGGGAATAATGTTTATGCATAACCATGTGGAATAAATTCACTACTTCTTGTTAAAGATACTTGTTAGACTTAGTCTCTGTTTATCTCTGTTTATCTATAAGTTACTGATCCTAACAGATATTTCTCTAATATTGTTGTACAACCAGGTTCTTAGTCTTATATATCTCCTAATATATCTCATTTACAGTT
>CATIWJ010089537.1:0-14489 GCA_949640765.1 Croton laevigatus | reverse complement strand
ACAAATCTTTTAAGAAAAGTCATATTTTCCAACTGCTTTGCTAACTGGTCTAATAAATTAAATGTAAACTCATTAATATCCTGGCAAAAGTTTCAAATTTGGCGGTAGACATAATTATCAGACATATCCATATAATTTTTCAAGTCTTCTTGCTTAAGACAGGGTAAGCTTCAAAGTCTTCTATCGACATGCTTTGAAGTCCTCTTGGTCAGTATAATATAACGTAATCAATAAGTGTCTTTTATTTCATATTTATTTTTGGGAGATTATATTTCAGTTCTTAATGTTTTTAATAAAATGTGAGTCTTGTATGAGTTCTTCTTTATATGTGGACAACTTTTTTTTTTTTTAAAAATAAAATTATAGATTATTTCTATTTAGTTCCGATATCAATTTGAGAATGCAGTTTACAATTTTGATTATGTTTTAAAAATATCATATAAAATAAGTAGAACTAAATATGTAAAATTGTTGAGTTTAATAATCTCAATGATTCTACTTATGTTATATGATATTTTTTAAACAGAGTTAAATATGCAAATTGTGACACTTTAAAATTAATCTCGGAACTAAATATAAATAATTTATGATTTTATTTTTTTTAAAAAATTGAAAAAAATAAAAATGAAAATGAAAAATCGTCTGCATATGAGAATGTTATTGCATAGTAGCATCACCCTTTAATGAATATACTAAGGTCCTTCTGTTTTCCAAAATATACTTTCAAAATCTTCATTTTTAAGATATTATATCCTAAGTTATCTATCTAAAAAAATGTTATCTATAAATAGTAATGACAAAAAAATAATTTTTTTCATAATCAACTTTCAGCAGTAATGACAAAAAATGTTATATCCTATCCTAAGTTATCTATCTAAAAAAATGTTATCTATAAATAGTAATGACAAAAAAATAATTTTTCTCATAATCAACTTTCAGCAGTAGGGATCAAAATATAATTTTTTACCCGAAATAATATAATTATATTTTACTAAAACCTCGACCCCATTAATTATAAATGGAATTTTCTTCTTCTCACTCCGTAGAAAGCTAGTCAACTTTGAATTTTCTTTTTCTTGCAGTCAACTTTGAACTTATTCACAATAAATTCTTGTTTGTTTATTCGTTTTCCAAAGACTTTTAAAATGAGAAAATGATAGAGTTTTTTTAGAAAATAATCAAGCAAAAATGAAAAGAGCACTTCCTATTTATTTTTTATATATCATACTGTGATTTAATCCATTTTATTTTCTAATAACTTAAAAGAAAATTAATTCAAATCAAAACATATCTCTCCCACCTCTATTTTAAAAATATTAGAAAATTTTTGTTTGTGTTTGTGTGTATGTGTGTGTGTGACACTAATTTTGGAACAGATGAAATATCAATATTAATCTAAGACTCTAGAAGTAGAAAGCGATTATACCATGTGATTCATTACTAGGGGTGAGCATTGTTTGGTAAATACCGGATACCAAAAATTTTTACCAAAATAATTCGGCTTCAGTTATGGAATTTGGTAATTGGTAAACTAATATTCCATAATTTGGTAAATCGGTATTTTGTAAATTTGTTACCAAATATTATTGTAGAATACTATTATTTGGATCATACTTTCCTTGCATGATGAATGGATTGACGATATCTAAAAGACTTATATCCAAATATTTTATTTTACTATTGTGACAAAATATTATAACCTGGCACCTTAAGAATGATAAATATTTTAAATTGATAATTTAGTTACCAATAGGTAATTATCAAATGGTAATTTACCATTTGGTAAAATAAATTTGGCAATTATGAAAAATGTTAATTTCGGTAAATAAGAATTTAGTTCGGTAATCGACGCCAAATTTTCACCCATAATCGTTACTATGAATCTTTAATCGATTTCTAGAAAATAACTCCATGAATGTCAGCAAATATCGCAAGCATATACCCTAATTAACTTAATCAATCTCTTTATTGTTAAATATGCAAGTTATGTGTTTATCACAATTACTTTAATCAGACGTTATATCAACTAAGAAGACTTGAAAAATTATGGATAAAAGACTTACAAAATTATGAATAGAAGACTTTAAAGATATCATTTGTAAAAAATTATATTTTAAGTTGGAAAATTGGTCCATTGCTATCTATATTTTTCTTATTTGAAGTGGAAATAATAACTGTATATTAATAATTTCTTGAAGAAAAACTTTCAATTATTTGAACTTTTGTGATTTTTAGGTCAATGAAGCATATAATTTGGGTAAGACCTAAGAAATCCGTCTATTGGTTAAAAAAAGTAGGTTGAGAAATGAATCATATTTTTTTTCCCTAAAGAAATGAATCATATGAGTAATTAGTGAATGAAGTCTATAAATAATCAAATTCATTATTGTCAATATGAATTTATAATAATATATAATAAGTGTCTTATTTACACTTTCTTTACTATTAAGAAAAGTACTAAATATCTTAACATACTCAGCATCTTCGTTACAAATAAATTTTGAAACACATTCTCAGCATCTTCGTTACAATTAAATTCTTGATTTCTTCAGGAAATGCTTCCCAGAGTTCCCGATAAACCAAATCTGCAAATTTCAAGAATTATAGGATAAAATTAATTAAGTAAATTTTCTAAGGGAACATCACAATTTTGTACCTGTATTTTTAGTTATTTTACATTTTTATCTCTATTTGTTTTAAAATAAATTTTTTTTTGTCCCTGAATTTTGTTTCCATTGGACATTTTTGTCATTATGTTAAAAATGACATTATTCTGTTAATTCTCTTTATAAAATGACATGATTACCTTTTGCATTGTTTTCAAGAGTTCAATAATTAAAAACAATTTAATTGTGAATATAAATTGAATTATATTAAATAATTAAAAATTAAAGATCAGATATTTTTATATTATCCCACATATTTAAATTTGATTTTGGAAGTAAATTGTGTACAAAATAATGATATTTCATTTTAAATGTTTAATCTCTTATCTAATTTAAGGATATAGTATTTGTAACTCAAAAATCAGTCTTAACTATATAATGTAAATTTATTTATCAATTTTAACAACTTAAAATTGTAATCCTATTCTAACAGAACCATCAATCATTATTATTATATTTATTATATTTGATTATGTTATTATTTTTATGAGAGAAATTTATTTCAATAACTACAACAATACTCTATTTAAAAAAAATTAGAAGTTCCCTAATAAATAATAATGTTGAAGTATATTAAAATATTTTTATAAAGATAAATTGAAAATATAAAAGATGATTTTCGCTGAAAAACACTTATTCTTTTGAATTATATGACAATTTGAAACCTTTTGGAATAA
Source organism: Croton laevigatus (assembly GCA_949640765.1). Taxonomy (NCBI): domain Eukaryota; kingdom Viridiplantae; phylum Streptophyta; class Magnoliopsida; order Malpighiales; family Euphorbiaceae; genus Croton; species Croton laevigatus. The sequence goes on along the minus strand of CATIWJ010089537.1, from coordinate 11,146 downwards.
TGTTATCATCTAACATAACTTGCACGGGGAATTCAAACTATCAAATACAATAAAACACCCAACAAAATGAGAGAAAAAGAGATGGTTAGAATTCTATATTAATATCACCATAGAGTTGTGTTCACTCTATCTATTATTTTGTAAATTATTGTATTTAATTATTGCATTTTTATAAAACAATCTAAATTTGAAAAGTAATAATCAATTAGTATAAATTTAGTATACATGTTGCCTTTGAAAAAACAAAAATAAAAAAAAGATAATCTAGGGTCTAATTTTTTAAAACGGAACAAATTTTGGTCGTGCAGGTAACTTATAAGTTACAGTAAAATTATTATTTTGATGATTTTTTTTTTAATTTCGAACAAAAGTTAAGATTTGTTGCCCATATTTATTACATAGAGTAATTTGGAAGATCTAAACCTAAAAGCGTATGGTTCTATTATCAACGAAGGTATATTTAAACAAGATCTTCTCGCAACTCATATTTTTTATTGGGAAAAATACCCTTTTGTATCTCTTTAGTTTACAATATTTGACTTTTTTAATCCTTTAATTTTGGATATTCGTTTGTTTTGTTCTGTAGTTTGCAATATCCGACTATTTTGTCATTCTATTAGATTTTCCTTCCTGTTGTTTTGTTCTTGTAGTTTGCAATATCCAACTATTTTATCATTCTATTAGATTTTCCTTCCTAACGCGGTTTACATATTTTCATAATGCCTAAAATACTCCTATTATATTTTTATCCTTTGGTTTGCAAAATATAACTCTCTTGTCTCTTATTTTTTGATATTCGTTTGTTTATTCTCTATAGTTTGCAATATTGACTATTTGTTAGATTTTCCTTCTCAACTCCGTTGAAATATTTTCATAATACCTAAAATATCCCTATAACTATTTAAGGGACCAAAATATTTTACAGTGTGCTAATTTATTATTCGGTAAAATAAATTTAGTAATTATGACAAATTTCGATAATCGGTAAATGAGAATTTGGTTCGGTAATTGATACCAAATTTTCACCCCTAATCGTTACTATGAATCTTCAATCAATTTCTGATAAATAACTCCATGAATGTCAACAAATATAGCAAATTAACTAGCATATACCCTAATTGACTTAATTCATCTCTTCATTCTTAAATATGCAAGTCATATGTTTAGCACAATTACTTTAATCAGATGTTATATCAATTAAGAAGACTTGGAAAATTATAGATAGAAGACTTGAAAGATTAATTTTTAGAAAATTATAATTTTTTTTTACTTCACCCATTTTTCCAAATCATTTCACAAACATGATAATACTGAAATATAAGATAGAGTATGATAGTCAATTAACAAAAATAAGAAAAATTTCAGCAATTATTATTGGATACCTTCGTTCTAATATGCTTTGGAAAAAAATGCATTCCACTTGTTAAGTACGTTATATTGACTAATTGACTAATATGACCAAGAAGATTATGGATAGAAGAATTGGAAAATTATGAATAGAAGATTTGGAAAATATCTTTTGTGGAAAATTATGTTTTAAGTTGGGAGAAATGGGTCCATTGCTATCCAGTTGATAATTACTCCAGGGTAATTTACTATTCGGTAAAATAAATTTAGTAATTATGAAAAATTTGGATAATCAGTAAATGGAAATTTGGTTTGATAATCGGTACTAAATTTTCACCCCTAATCATTACTATGAATCTTCAATCAATTTCTGGAAAATAACTCCACGAATGTTAGCAAATATAACAAATTAAACAGCATATACCCTACTTAACTTAATTAATCTCTTCATTCTTAAATATGCAAGTCGTGTGTTTAGCACAATTACTTTACCCAAACGTTATATCAACTAAAAAAACTAGAAATATTATGGATATGGGAAGATTCCTTTGTAGAAACTTATATTTTTTTTTTACTTACTTCACCTTGTTTCCATTCATTTCACCAACATGATAATACTAAAAGATAAGATAGAGTATAATAGTCAATTAACAAAATTAAGAAAAATTTAAGCAATTATTATTGGATACCTTCGTTCTAATATGCTTAAAAAAAAAAGGGCATTCCACTTGTTAAATATATTATATTGACTAATTGACAAAGGAGGTTTAGAAGAATGTGAATAGAAGACTTGGAAAATTGTGAATAAAAGACTTTGAAAATATCATTTATGAAAAATTATATTTTAAGTTAGGTGAAATGGGTCCATTACTGTCCAAAATTTTCTTATTTGAAGTAGAAATAATAAGTGTATGTTAATAATTTTTTGAAGATAAATTTCCAATTATTTTGAACTTTTGTGATTTTTAGGTTAATGAAGCATATAATTTGGGTAAGACTTAAGAAGTGCATCCATTGGTTAGAAAAAAAATAGGTTGAAAAATGAATCATATGAGTAATTATTGAATGAATTCTACAAATAATCAAATTCATTATTGCCAATATGAATTTATAATAATTTAAACTTGTTTTGTACAACATATCAAGTGTCTTATTTACATTTTCTTTACTATAAAGAAAAAGTATTAAATACCTTGAGACTACAAAATTTAATAGATAAAAAAACTAACTTACCTTTTATTTAAATGTTAGTATTTGTTTTACGCACACATATACTTTCTATTATCTGGAGGGTATAAAGGAAAAATTATTATCTAAATTTTGGTATAATACAAGTATAAGACACTTATTTTAAGATGAAAAAAATAGACATTAGGATACTTATTATAGGACAGAGAGAGTACAAAATATATCTTAAGTCATTTTAGTGAGTTCATATTCTTTATTATATATCTTCTTTTTTCATATTTTTAATGAATTTTAAATTACCTAACACATGAATATCCTCTACTTTATAAGCAAAAGACAGTTCATGACTTATAATATGGGTTAGTTTGACAAATCATAATTTTGTTAAGAGGAAAAAAAAAAATAAATTCAGAGACAAAATATGAGGACAAAATTAGAGATTATTATGTAAAATACAGGATTAAGTTTTTTTTTATCAAAATTAATTTTGTTTTATTGATAAAATCCAAGAAAATCAATTTTATACTTATCCACAACATACTTGTTTTTCTTTTAATTTGAAAAACACAAATTTTCAATTATTGATTTGTGATTTGCTAATTGCATTTTAACATATTTGAAAAAGGAGGCCTATGAAGCGTATCATTTAGGCTAGAACCATTGACAAGTTAAAAATAGCAGGTTGAGAATTGGATACAGTTTTTGAATTCAGACAACTAAATTCATTCAAAAGGCTTTTTCTCGTATGCACATCACACTTCCTATATGTTTGCTTGAACTATATGTTATTTTTCTAAATATAACATTTATTAAGTATTTTCTGAATTATTATTACTAAAATTTTAAATGTTTACCTTTTAAAAAAAATGACTTCTTTTTCTTCACTGAAGACCTTTGGGATAAGAAATATAAATATAAATTATAATTTAAAAATATAAATTATGTTGTTATCATTTAAAAATTTACTATCACTAGTAATAATTTGGTCTAATTTTCTAATGTTAAAGTTTAAAAAATAAATACTAAGTACCATTGATGGATGCCGTAGACCACAAGTACTACCAATTGATGTATACTTGACCAAAAACTTGCCAAATGCAATTAGTTTTGCAAAAATTTATTCTTTTATATTTTTTCACAAAATGGGATCCATTTTGTTCACTGCTAGTATTTATATATACACTTCTATTGGGAGCAAAGAGCGAAGAGAAAGAAACATACACATCAAGAAAATTTAGGAAAATGGAGTAGTTAGGAAGTCGTATTATTGGATATTTTTAGTAATTGCAGTAATATTATTACAAGAAAGGTGTGATTGTTATTTAAAAGAAGAAAGAACTGCACTTTTACAAATTAAATCTTTGTTCAATGATTCTTCTCATCTTCATTCTTGGGGGTTGCATAATGTTGATTGTTGCAATTGGGAACGGGTTTGGTGCAATGAAACTACTAGCCGAGTTTTCGAACTCAATCTTTATGATTTACGTGGTCCTAATATAAAAGAAGATTGGTACTTAAATGCCTCTCTTTTTCTTCCATTGCAACAATTAAAAACTCTTCTTTTAGATGACAACTATTTTAATGGTTGTGTTAGAAATGAAGGTCAAATCTCTTTCTATATATTTATTTTCTTATCATAAATTTTGACGTTCATCAATGTCATTAGTTAAACTTTCCATTTATGCAGGTTTTGAAAGACTATCAAAACTTTCCAATTTGGAGCTTCTTGAATTAAGTGGCAACAATTTGAACAATATCATATTATCATCTATAAGTGGTCTACCATCTTTAAAAAACTTATATCTATCGAACAATAGACTACAAGGAACAAATAATATTTCAGGTTATTATTTTAATTTTCTTTTACTTTTTCATCTTATATTATAGTGAATTGCTATCTAAAATGTTTAGCACAGGTTGATATTTTGTTCTTAACTACGAATATTTTTTGTCTTTAGAAAATTCTTAACTACTAATATTTGATTATTTTTATGATGAAGAATTACAGAAGTTCAGAAATTTGGAGGTTCTAGATCTTGGACATAATTAGTGGAATAATAGTAGCATCATATCCATCCTCAAGGGACTCTCATCTCTAAAAAAGTTGGATTTAGGATACAACCAAATGGAAGGACAATTCAATTTGAAAGGTTAATTAGAGATGAGCTCCATTTTCTTGATTTTCATGATTCCATTTAAAACCTATGTAATTAATGGTTTATAAGTTTATTTTCATATTGTTTAGAATTACATAACTTGAAAGGCTTGGAGGTGCTAGGCTTGAGTGGAAATAGCGACATTACAAAATTTGTGGGAGCAACAGGTACCATCATAATTTATATTGTTAAGAATCTGGACCTAATTCACCTGAAAACCCGAATTAATATGTGAGGATTGCTCAGCCTTATAAATCTTATTAAGCCCCTACTCCTATCCGATGTGTAATTCCTTCACACCTCCTCACGCCCAGATTCATCTGGGAAGTGACATCAGCAGTTTCTCTGCAGGAGGTCACTCATTCCGGGTGCAAAGGCACACCACGGGCCGCCTATTTCGGGCCATCATCCATTTCGGATCATCATTCCGACATCGGTGGAGAGAGCATGCTCTGATACCATGTTAAGAATCTGGGCCTAACTCAAAGAGTCTTTTTTAAATTGCAGATGAAATTGATCCAAACAAATTAATTGTCCTTTATCTCTAAGACATGATCATAGATGGAAGAAACCAACTATTAGAATCTTTAAGGGTATTTTCATACCTGAAGGCCTTATATCTAAGATATAATAATTTTACAAATGGAGCAAGATTTGGTTTTGTAGGTGATGATAATTCTCAGTTAGAAAGCAAGTAGTTACATTAAATTACTAAATTTATGTTGGTTTGTGGTTAAATAATTTTCTAAAGGGAAATTAAGATTTGTTGGTTCATATTTAAATAGGATTCTATAATTGGAGTAATTTGAAAGAGCTCTATTTGGATGGTTCTACTATCAATAATAATATTTTTCTACAAGACATTGGAAACATGAAAAATCTCAAGTCTCTATCATTGCGGGATTGTGGACTGAATGGAGCAAGATTTGGTTCTACAGGTAATTAATTAAGTTAGAGATAATTCTTAGTTACAGAGCAACTAGTTACATTAAATTACTAAATTTATGTTGGTTTGTGATTAAATAATTTTTTAAAGGAAAATTAAGATTTGTTAGTTCATATTTAAATAGGATTCTATAATTAGAGTAATTTGAAAGAATTCTATTTGGATAATTCTACTATCAGTAATAGTTCTTTTCCACAAGACATTGGAAACATGAAAAATAAGTCTCTGTCATTGTAGCATTGTGGACTGAATGATTCTATACCGATTAACAAATGTACGGAATATTAATTAAAGTGTTTTTTATATGCAAGCTTAATTTTATTAATAGAGTTGTAAAGTAAAATTTGAAAGTTAAATGAAATACAGAAGCCTTGCGTTATTTGAAGATTGAGTACCCGTTAACTATATGAAGTTTTCTTTCTATATAATAATTATTTATTAATATTATGTTTTGTCTTTTACAAATTTCAGGTGTTTGTGAATTACAATACCTATAAGAGTTAGATTTACATGGCAATGATCTTCATGGTATCTTGCCACCATGTCTATCAAATTTGACATCACTTAAGCACTTAGACCTTTACCGAAATCTTTTCCAAATTCCAATCTCACTCTCTCCATTTTTCAACCATTCAAAACTTAATTATTTGGATGTTGGTGATAACAACATATCTGCAGAAATAGAGGATCAAAACTCAACTCCAAAATTTCAATTAGAGACTCTTTCTTTGCACGGAAATAGAGGCAATGGTGGTGGAGAACTTCCCAAATTCCTTTATTACCAGCATAACCTACAATCTCTTGATCTCTCTCACAACAAAATAAGAGGAGAGTTTCCATTCTGGTTGTTAGACAATAATACAAAACTAAAGTATCTTGTTTTGGCCAACAATTCTCTTTCGGGGCCCATAAAATTACCAATTCATTCTCATATGAATTTGTCAAGCTTGGATGTTTCTAACAATTACTTCCATGCCCACATTCCGGAAGAATTTGGAGAATATTTTCCAAATTTAAGGAGTCTATACATGTCTACAAATGGTTTCAGTGGAAACATCCCTTCTTCATTTGGAAACATGAGTTTTCTGGGAATTTTAGACATATTCAACAACTCTCTTTCTGGCCAAATACCAAATTGGATGGGAAATATTACTTCTCTTTTAGTCTTAAATCTTTCAAACAATAATATCTCTGGAACCTTACCATTAGAATTTAGTCCTCCTATTATAATAGAAATTCATTTATCCAAAAATAATCTACAAGGATCATTGAGGAATGTATTTTACGGTTGTACATTTTTGGAGGTGTTAGATCTGAGCCATAATAATTTCGAAGGTCCCATTTTAGAATTGTTTGGAGGTAATACGCTATTGAGCTACATTCTTTTGAGTCACAATTACTTTGAAGGTGAACTTCCTGTTCAACTATGCAAGTTGAATTCATTAAGCCTTATTGATTTTTCGCATAATAACTTTTCTGGTACCATTTTGCCATGTCTACAATGCAATAGTCTTTGGTTTAGATATGAAACATCTTCAAGCACTAAAAATAGAGTACCACCAGAACAGCCTGTGGACTTCACAAATAAAAATGCTTCATATTCTTACCAACCAACCACTCTTCGATTTTTTTTTAGGAATTGACCTATCTTGCAACAAATTCATAGGGCAAATTCCACTTGAAATTGGAAATCTTTGAGAAATCCAAGCGCTAAATTTGTCACACAATAGTTTGATCGGACCAATTCTACAATCATTTTCAAATTTGAAGAGAATTGAGTCGTTGGATCATTCTTACAATAATTTAGGCGGACGAATCCCATCTCAGCTTATCCAGTTAACCGCCTTAGAATTTTTCAGTGTTGCATATAACAATTTATCTGGCAGGACACCTGAGAGGGTTGCTCAATTTGGAACATTTGAACCAAACTGCTTTGAGGGAAATCCATTTCTTTGTGGACTTCCACTCCCTAAACTATGCAATACAATAGTGTCTTCACCACCACCAACTAATGCTTCCATGGATGGACAAGAAGATAATGGTTTCGTTGATATGGATACATTCCGTGAGACTTTTGTGGTGGCTTACATTATACTATTGTTAGGAACAATTGCTATTTTGTACGTAAATCCATATTGGCGGCGAGCATGGTTTTACTATGCTGAGTTGGTGGCTACCATTTTCTACTACTTTCTTGTAGATAATATTCCTTTTATGTTAAAGTTAGGAATTTCATAAGTTGTTAATGTCCAATTGATATTGAGTCTTATGCTTTTGATGTATTGGAATAAGATATACAATAGATTGCTCTCATATATTGTTAACAAATATATATTCATTACCATCTGTTATATATGATCTAAAGTATGCGCAAAGTTAGTCAACTTATATAAATGAAGAAAAATATGCTTACAAGTCAAGCACAAAGTGATGGTTGAAAACTTGTAGTATCGCTTAGTGTGACAAATCACACTATTGTCAATAGGAAAAAAAAAAGATAAAAGATGAAAATTCATTTAGAAGATAATGTTGAAAGATAAAATTAAAAGAACTATCAATTGTTGGATTATGCTAAAATGAACAGAATTAAAATCATTTATCACACTTTTGATAAGTTTATTTGAATGGCCAAAACTTTTTCTAAAGTTCTTCCACAATTTGAAAAATGTTATAAAATTTGAGAAATGGTAGATGATGTGGCAAAATGAAAAAAGAAAAATTGCTTAGTAGTCAATTTTTTTAAGTTTTTTCTAATTTTAAGTTAATCACATTCAATATATTATAATTTTTCATTTTCTTTTAGTAATAATGAATAGCTTATAATTTATTTTTTAAATTTTTATACTATTTGAACTTTTTATTATTTTAAATAAATATTAAATTAATAATATAGAATGACTTTATATTTTAATAATTATGAATTGTGATCTTTAATAATTATTGTTTAATAATTGGTGTTAGTACGATTTATTTTAGTTAAAAGTTTATAAATTAAAAAAAATTAATATTTTTTATTTTAATAATTAAATTATAAAATAATTAATAGTAGTTTATAATAAATTTATATTATTAAAATTAGAGTATTTTAGTTTTTCATAATTATTTATATTAGTAATAGGTTTATCAATATCTCTTAACAAAAGTTTATCAAATTAATATTAAAATAATTTAATTTGACCATTTTTCAATATTAACACAATTATAAATGATTTATACAACTCTATTTATGTTTTATATATCTCTTCCAATTTACAATAATAATAAAATGAAAATTAAAAATTAAAGAATAAATTGCTGTTCTAATTAAAAATTTTAACATTATAGTTTAAATATTAAAATATTATTGATTAAAATGTACACAATCCAATCGTGCAGGTATAAAGCTGATTAGTAGTAAATGTAGTAAGTTAATTCAAAGAAAATGTTGGAAATAAGAAAGAATTGCACTTTAGCAATAAGTCTTTTTTTAAATGATCCTTAATTATTTTGTCTTTCATCTTGGGAATTATATATATGAAATTGTTTTTCCTAATTATTTTGAGTAAGAACATCTCTAATGCAACAATGTGTATTTATTATTTTTTTGCCACATAGGAAAAATAGATATCTACACAAATAAAATTTCTCCAATGACAATGTTTATTAAGACTATCCAGTTGACGTGCAAAAAATAAAATAGGCAGTGTTCACCCTACTTTTTATTTGTAGAAGGCATGTCTCACATGCTGACTCAATTTTTTTTATTTGTTTTTCTTTCCTATTCGTATGCTTCTTCTTCCTCTTGTCTTCTTTTCCAGTGAAGATCTTGCTCTTGTTTCTTCGCTACCTCTTGCTCATGCAGTTCGCTAAGCTCACAGCTTTATTATTAATCTCGCCTCTTGAATCATAGGGTTTAAGGAATACTTGTGACTGTTGCAGTTATGGCAAGTACTAAGATTCAGAGGATTATGACCCAACCTACTAACCTGATTTTCAGGTTTCTTCAAAGTAAAGCTCAGAACCAGGCTTTTTGAGCAGAAGGATCTGAGGATTGAAGGCCGAATTATAGGTTTTGATAAGTACATGAACCTGGTCCTTGATGATGTTGAGGAAGTCAGCATCAACAAGAAGAGCAGAAAGTTTTTGGGACCGATTCTTCTCAAAGGAGATAATATTACTATGATGATGAACACAGGGAAGTGATGATGATGGTCTATAGTTGAGAGGCTTAGAAATTGGAGCTGCTTTTATTAAATGTAGGTGAGTGCCAAACGGGAGTAAAAAAATTCATATTTCCTCTCTAGGCAGGGGCTTTTTAGAGCTATTTTTGTTGTTATTTTTAATTTAAATTATGTTTTAAATTTTAATAAATTATAATAAAAAAAAGTACACATTAGTATTGGAGAGCTATATAGAATCCACATTGTCCATAATAAATAATTTAACCAAATCATCCTTCACAGCTTCTATTTAATATGCCACATAAGGTGCAATTCATGTTGAGCATTGGAGTAGTTTAAAATCAGTCAATATAGGTTTTTGCTAATATGTGTAAATATAATTGGCTTGATGGTATTTCATAAATTTATTTTAAATTTATTATAAATATATTATTTGTTACAAATTGAGTATTGTAAACCAATCATAAACCTGTCATAAACTCCTAGATAACATAAATTTTTCATATTTTTAAAACATCATAAACTAAATATACACCGATTGTAAACTTATTGTCAACTAGCATGTAAGTCTCCCATAAAATGGCCTTTTTATAATTATTTTTTATAAATAATTTTTTATTAATAAAATCATATTTTTAAGTTGAGTAAAATTTTTTAAGATATTTTTAAAACAATCCCAAAACAAATGAAATGAAGGGCATATATACAAAATTATCTATCTTTTTAATTTTATTTTTAAAATAAACTATCATTTCGAAACATTATCAAAAATATCACTATTATATTTATATATAGATAATATCATTATTATTTTTTTTTTATATACTTAGGAAGGGATGCCCATAATAATTAAAGACAAACAATGCGTGACATAGCCACTTCCTACCTATCTCCCAAAAAGCTACTTCCTTGGATATAAGTTTCAATGATTTCTATGGTACTTTGTCTAGCACATTAGATTAAATCTCTCTTCTAATCATTTTATTTTGTGGGAGACATTGCTTTGTCTCCCCTGATGAGTTTAATATCCCTTGAGCGATTAGACCCCTCTCTGGAAATCTCTTCCAAATCCCAATCTCCATTGTTCAACCATTCAAATCTCATTTACTAACATTTCTGCCGTTAAGGAGGATCATAAATCTGATAAGGATACTGATATTCCTAAGAATAAGGATGCTGATATTTCTCAAACGTAGTATAAAGCTGTTGTAACAAATATTTATTCAGTAGTATTAGTCAAAGTGTTATCCCCTATTTCTACTCATAGTTAGGTTTATTCTTCCTCTACTGTATCTATAAATTGTATCACAATTATTGAATATATGTGTATCTTCTCACCATTTCCTTTA
>CATIWJ010089490.1:0-10191 GCA_949640765.1 Croton laevigatus | reverse complement strand
AGTATAACTTAGGCCCAATATTATCTTGTCTTGGGCTTTATGACCCGAAAGTAGGAACCCTATTCTTTTTCATTTCATTTACTCTACCGCCGCTGGATTCTCTTCTTCTTTTCTCTTTTCTCTTATGCTTTGCTTGTTCACTCCATCATGTGTCCCCATGCCTTTGCAAAATACCAATTTTATTAAGTCATGTTCCACTTTTAAGCTGATCAATAGAAAGTAAGTGAGCAACATTTGAAGTATGTGCATCTTTTATTTGATAAGTGCACTTATTTGAGGCTCCAACAATGTTAACAATAAAGCTCAACTTTTCAGAAAATTGGTGGATAAGAAGAACATCTTTTGAAGTAGCTACTAATACTAACTACAAATGATATGCCATACAATGGACATAGTAAGCAAAACGGAAAAACACTTGAAATTAAAGCCTGTAACCTTTTCCACTCTCCTCTCATATTACTTGCACCATTATATCCTTGTCCTTTAATGTTATGAACATCAAGATTAAATTGTATGAGGGCAAAGAATATTCCATCTTTTAATATTGATATAATAGTGTCCTTAACATGAACAAGTTGAAAAAATCGTTCTTTCACACATCTAATTTTATCAACATATCTCAAGACAAGAGATATTTGCTTCTTTTTAGACTCATCACGAGCTTCATCAATTAATATAGAGAATTCCGCATCACTAATCTCTTCTCAAATAACATTATTTACTTTAGTAGAAATGATATGCAGAATTTCCTTTTGTATTCTTGGTGAAGTGTAAGTAGCATTTTTTAAAACGTTCTATAAAACCTTTGATACTTCATCATTATAAAAAGATGCATAAATTAAGTAGTGGAATACAATTACCTGACCTGTTTGATATTTTGCTTTCATCATCTTCTCTAAAAACACTTGCTTGAAATGCAAGCCACCTAACTACATAAATTGAAGCTTTTAATCGAACTCTACTCTCTCGAACTTATTCAGATGTAAAGCGCTCAATTTTTTTTATTTTTGTGGTCAATGAGATCCATTCATACACTTTCAGCATCTCCATGAAGAGATCTATGATCTTTTTCCATATGTGCCAAAAATGCATAATTTTTTCCATCTCTCACCTTTTTCCAACTTCAAAATCCATTGATAGTAAACGCATCAAGCCTAGAAGGACCATTTTTCTTGTGAAATAGGAAACATGGAAGACAAAAGGCCACATCTTTAGTTAGATAATATTCCAACTATGATGAAAAAGTTTAAACCAAGATGCTTGAAAGCTTATTTGTTTGTTTTGCTCCCGATTTTGGATACTACAATATAATGCATTGATACGGACCATAATTAATATAAGCTTTTCGAACTTCATTTTGTATGTTAACAGGGTATTGCCATATTTGTGGTTGTACACCCGAATCAAGCTCCAATGCATTGATGTCAAAGTTTTCATTTATCTCAATTTGACGAGCTTTATTTGGATTACTATCAAAATTTAAGACAACATGATCAACATAAGAATTTGGCTGCTCCTGCTCATTGTTGTTTGATGTCTCAACATTTTTTCTTTTGAAATAAGCATCAATTGTACATGGTTTTTCATCTATAAACAAAACATTCATATATGTTCACATACAATTAATTAATTATGCAATGCAATTATGCAATCTATCAAAATAAAATAGCATTGCCCTTTATAAATTATAAAAAATAAATTATCACTAGTATACATATCTTGAATTGAGCGAAACAATTTAGCCACCTAATATTAAATTAGTTTTGCTTAATCAATAAAATATTTAAAAAATTGTACATTTATTAGTAAATTATAAATTGAAAATAGGAGGGAAAAAAATTAAGAAAACACTATAAATTATTTAATAAATTAGAACCCTCCTCAATACAATTTTTTAACTAAACTCTCAATACATATTTGTAGCATTTTATGATTTGGTATGCTCAAAGATATTGAAAAGCTAATAAATCACAAAATTAATCCTAATTTAAATATCAAACAATACATTAAAAAATTGTGAGATTGATATATTGACTATTGAAAACTGAAGGAACCATAAGTATTTACTATGAAATTTGAGTAGATATAAAAACAATTTATTTGTAATAAAAATTAATATACTTGTAAAAAATACCTGGTAAATATACTTGTAAAAATACTCGAACAAAAAATATCAGCTTGTACCAATTTCAATGGAGGCAAAATCTATTTTATTACTGGAAAAAAAAAATGGAGGCAAAATAACAAATAAATTGAATTGTATCAATTTTTGATGGAGGAGGTGAAAAAGTTTCACAGAAAAGCTACGTCTTTGGGACTCATGAGATTGCACTAATTGGATATATATATAAAAAAAAAAAATAGTATTTAAATAGATGTAAAATCCTTATTAGGGATTATTGGTATGACTTTTTTTTACTGGGCTTCAAATATGGGCTCAACATAAAATAGAGTTTAAAACTTTTTAGAAGTTGGAACCCCTTGCATGGAATGGGCCAACCCCTTGCATGAAATGAGTAGGTCCGTCTCTAGTTGGCTGGTGGTCTTGAAACACAATTGATGTTTGTGATTTCTGAAGCAATGATGGCTGGTTTGGTGTTAGAGCAAATTGTAGCTTTCAATTTCCAAAGGGAGAACGGGTTTGAAATCGGTGGCTGTCATGACTTCTTCGTGGTTTCTGGTGGTGGAGTAGTAATTGTTCGATGTCTGGTGGAGGAGGAAGGGGAATGGTAAATTTCCATTTGGTCTTTCATCTTTTGAGAAGATATAAAAAGACCTTAAAACTACAGTTTCAGCCCTTAATTTGGGTGTGCAGTTCACACTTTCTCTTGGGAGATGTTAAGTGTTAATTGGAGTTAAACTTGAAATGTGTATTTGTGTACATGCAAAATTTGAGTTCCATTTGAGAAAATTCATAAAGTTCATGTATTAATTTGTGTTTTAGGCCGTTGGTATATATATATATACACACATTTGCTAAAACAACATATTTTCCCTGATCTGGAAAATTTATAAAAAAACTAATTGTTTTTTGCATTGTAAATCTATTAAATAACAATTAATATACTAATTTTTTTTTGGGAAAGTACAACATACTGCATTATTCGTTATAATTTCATTGTAGGATCACAACAAACAAACTCAACTAGATGCAATTAACTAGTGCTTGATAATATTCTTTTTCCTTAATATAAATGACCAATTACTTTGATTTGGCTCAACCTGCTCATAAATTCTGCCCACTGACCATGAACATCCACAAATATTAAATCAACTCGATCATTAATCCAAATTTGAGTGCGTTGAATAACTTGAGCTCTAAATTCAGTATGATCCTGAACACTATTTGTATTGATACGGAGCTCATCTTCTACCTAACAACTAACAGAGCAGTGAAGCTAACAAAATTGAAGAGCATGAGGAATGCCTGTTGCTGAGCTCGACTTGAATAACCATTTCTACATTTTTCTGACTAGTCCATGAGAAAACGGAGGGTAGACTTCAAGCTAATAGTAAGCGCGTGGGGAGGATTATTAGAGTCCCCCCACCATCAAAACAATGTCATTTTGATGCAACTAAACAACAAAAGAAAATTTAAAATGCAAGTACCATTCTGAAACTTGATACCATTTAGGATTAATGGTACACATTTAACATAAAAATAAAACCAGTAACTTGATTTTCGTAATTTTCAGTCTTGTATAGAAGGATAGAATAGAACCAAGAAAATAGATTGATTCTCTCTTTTGTTCCAATTGTAATTTTCACTTTCACTTTGATCAATAATACTCATTCTTCCAATTTTCATCTTATTCTAAAACTTCAATACTTATAGATTGGCTATGATTGATAGAGATACGAGTAAACTGAATAATTTGAGCTGTAAATTCAGCACAGATTTGGGTATCTACATTTGCAGTACTATTATTATCCCTATTTGCCGGAACATTACAATTTCTCTCCATTTTGAAGATCAAATTCTAGTTTTCCGAATTAGGATTTATATTAATTGTAACATTTATGATTTACCTTGAGTGATTTGTTTCCTTCACCAGGTTTTTTTTTTATGAAAAAAAAAACTAGTCACATTAAAAAACCCTTTCAGCCATTCTATTCTAAGAAGCCGTCATATAAGGGGAAAAGATGATTAGTTTTGCTCGCATTTATATTACGAAATAACTGAATCAGAAATATTAAGAAAGAAACAATGTAAAAAAATGCATGATCAATTACTAACAACATCCCAATTAATATTATTCATCATTATTTTGGAAATTAGAAAAAATTTATTTAGCGACAAATAGATATTGGCCGGTAATAAATATTTTTGTTCCAAACAACCCCAAATGTGACTAAGAGTGGATAATGCATATATATATTTTTCAACAGAAAATTTTAATAAAAAACTAATTGATGTTCCTGTTTACTCAAGAATAGCTATAACACCTTGTTAAAATTTAATAGTTGGACAACAACAATTCAACCGGATAAGTGTTTGATATTATTCTTGTTGCTCATGTATATTACCAATAACTTTGATTTCGGACAACTTGCTAATGAATTCTACCCACTCCATTTGGTTACGATTTAATGTCTGACCATCAACATCCACATATATTATGGCATCACGATCAGGAAGTGAAGCCTTGGTAAGTTCAATAACTTGAGCTATAAATTCATCATAATTCTGAGCAACATATCTATTCATAACTGTTATAGTGTAGTCTGGTTCTTCTTGTTCTACAGTCCTATAAAAATTAATTGGGATTTCCCAAATTGGATGGCTAATAGTAACCTTAGTAATTCTATTCCTTGCAATAGTTCTAGTCCTCTTGCCCTTTTTTGGTGTAGGAACCTTACTATTTCTCTCCATATCAAATATTCCTTTTTCTTTTTAACCAATAAGATCAAGTATTAGTTTGATAGATTTGTTTTTTTTTTTTTTAATAGGTGTCTTGTGAACTAGGACTTATATATATATATATATCATGTAATTGTTAGGGAAGAAGTAAAGCAAGTATGAATTGCATGATTTACTAACATCCAAATTATTCATCATTATTGTAAGTATGAGTTATACAAATCATATTTTTTCTTTTTGCCATGTTTAGTTACCAGTTCCGTTTTATAATAGAATCATTTTATCATGATTTTAGAGCTACTGATGATGGTTATACACTGCGGTAAAACTATTTAATAGGAAAAAAAATATTTTTTTTCGTCAGATATACTGCTTTATTTTTTCTTAGTTATATTATTTAATTTACTAGTGACTTCTAATTTTCGTTTTAACATTATATCCTCTAATATTGAGAGTGTTTGCTCTTGCACATATGAGCCCTTATAGCTCAGTGGTAGAGCGTCAGTCTTGTAAACTGAAGGTCCGCAGTTCAATCCTGCGTGAGGGCATTTCTTATTTTATTTTTCCGACCAGAATAAAAATAATTTATGAATTATTGTCCTAAGAAATTACACCTGCTAAATTATCAGGTCAGCAAAATAATTACAATCGGTTTCAATTAAATCCACTTACGTTGGACTAAACTCGTTTCTTGTTTTATTTTTCCGACCAGAATAAAAATAATTTATGAATTATTGTCCTAAGAAATTACACCTGCTAAATTCTCAGGTCAGCAAAATAATTACAATCGGTTTCAATTAAATCCATTTACGTTGGACTAAACTCGTATCGGATTTTTTATGTGAATAGGAAAATTTGAACTCAATCCGTTAGAGGGTAAATGTCTTACCACATTTGCTGGTTCAATTAAATTCTTGTTTTATTTTTCCGACCAGAATAAAAATAATTTATGAATTATTGTCCTAAGAAATTACACCTGCTAAATTCTTAGGTCAGCAAAATAATTACAAGCGGTTTCAATTAAATCCACTTACGTTGGACTAAACTTGTATTGGATTTTTTTTTTTGCCAACAATAGTTTTTTTTTTTTTTAACCTAGATGTAAACTTACGCACCCAAATGTGGATAGAGAAATTTGAACTCAATCAGTTAGATGGCAAAGGTGGAACTCAACCTGTTAGAGGGTAAATGTCTTATTACCTTTGCTGGTTTCTAACCACAACAATAGCTATTAATTATATAAATAAAAGATGAAGCACAAAAATATAACGAGGTTCGGCTAATTTTACATACATTCTCGAACACTACTAAATTATAGTTGACTAAAGAAACATTACAAAGAGAGAGAATATCTCGTTGGCAAAGAGTATTTTTATCCAGGAAATATTGCACCAACACCAAAGCCAAGAGCCTCCACGAAGCTTGGAGCCCAAAACAATTCGAATAAATTACTAAGACAATTTGTATGCAATAATCAAAGAAATTATTGTTCCTCCACTTCATGCAGTTTTCTTCTGTTCAAATTTCATTTTCATGATTTTCTATTATTGAGCTCGCTAATTATTTCTACTATCGGCTATACCCATTTTATTTTTCAATTAAAAGAGTGATATTACATTGTCAAATATTCTTTAAATCTTGTCCCTTTTTTTTTTGAAAGAAATTCTTTAAATCTTTTATAAATAACAATACATATATCTTTTCAAATATTATGAAACTGAAGAAAATGGTTAACTATATAGACTCTAAGTTTCTAATTTATATTTGTCAGTTTTTACATATTCAGATGCTGGGGGAAAAAACAATGGGGGAACTAAGACAATTTTGAAAATAAAAATTCAACATTTGTGCTTATTGGAATTTTATGTCCATGTAAAAGAGTTAAACTTGTTTTAAAGCAGTCAAAACTTTTTCTAATGACTAAAAAAAATTAATGCTTCTTATATACCCTCAATTTTTAAGAATTTTGATGTAGTCTTCTATTGTTTTTTTTTTTTTTTTTTAAGAATTATACATTCACACTATTCACTTACTGACATCATTATTTTCCTGAGAAAATGCATAAACAATGAGAAGAAAAAACAAGAAACTGATTAGAAATTAAATAAAACAAAATATATATTTTTATTATATATATATATATATATATATATATATATATATATAAAAGTAGAACTACATAATGAAATTGTAAAGTCATTATTCTATACTATAATTATAATTATATAAAAAATAAGTAGAAAATTCTAGTTTTTTAGCATAATTTTTAAAAGAACAGTAGTATAATAATGTAATTGAATAATGGTACTATTAGGTGGAAAAGCATTGTTCTTGTTTGTTGATTATTCTTCGCGAGGATAATCTATTTCCACATAACCCAGTTGACTTATAAACTCATCGAAATCCATTTCAATTCGTTCTAATTTTTTCCCATTACGATCCATATATTTTACAGTCGCCTCTTCCGGTGTGTTAATAAAACGCTCAATTTCTTTATTAAGCAGAAGACGAAAATCACGTACATTTTCTGCTTTATTTCTATCTATAGTGGAAACTTTGAATGAATGATAAACTGGAATCCGATTACTATCATTACTTGTACCGGCATCAGCTTTAGCAGGAGTTTCACTTTGCTTTGCAGCTGCAATATCGCACTCCATTGCTCTAGATCCAATTGATATCTAATAAGCAGTTTTTGTTTTTAGTTTTTAGGCTGTATTCTGAGTAACATTAGATAAATATAGGATTATAGTAATGAGTTTTGAATGACTTTCTAATATCACATTTTTATTGTTGAGAGAGAAGGACACAAAGCAAAAATATTGAATGATTTAGTAGTTGAACCGTTTCTGTCGTACCATTTTTAATTTAATTTAACAATTCCATCAAAATAGAAACAATTAATTTTTCATGACAGTGGAACATAACTTTACCTTCGATTAATTACCAAACATTGATATTTGAATTGGGCAAAATAACCACATGCATGTATTTTGTGAGTGACTTCTCTAAGGATAAAAACTTTAATATTCCTAAATTTATTCTTTTAGTTTACCATAAAAAACCTGCCAACTTTTATTTGTCCTAAATTAATTACCATCAAAATCTACCATCTTTTTTCTTTTAAATTCTTTTAGGTACATAAATATGTAAATTTCCCATTCTGCTAGAACATTGTATACAATGTTGAACTAATTTATTTCTTTAAAAAATTTAAATTAATTTATTTGGTATCATGGTTGGTGAAATCAGTTACGATACGACGCATAAATCTAACACAACTAACATAAGGATTAACCAGTAAAGAAAGAAAATAAATGACGGGGAGTCAACTCAATTCAACATGATTATGATGTGTAACATAACTAGTCACATATAGTATTCTTACTAAAAAAGCTTGGTGTCAACGACATATTTCATCTCGTCACTAATAAGCCACACACTTAATGACTAATTGGAGATGAAATTCAAGTAAAAAGATCAATGACAGAATAGACGTGAAAATAATTTTGTCACAAATTGTGAAATTTAACAGTGCAAAATCTTTTTCACTTGTTAGTGATAGTATGGCATGAGAGCTTTATTATATATGATGGTCGGCTGTAGAGGTTTCCAGAGGAAGAAGATGAATTTTGAGACTATTTTGTAACATTTTAAAATGAACAGAAGAATTTAAGGGTATAAAGCAAGAATACCTGTAATATATTGTTGACAAAAGAGGACGTGAGAGCATATGAACCCAAATCAGAAGAATATGAAAGAAAAATTAAGTGGAAAATGGTAATTTAGTTATTTTCATTTTTATTTAACTTATAATTAAGTGGAAAATGAAGAAAAATGAAAAGCACTTGAGACTCTATAATAACAAAATATAAGAACTAGTAAAGATAATTTTTAAAATAGAATTATCCAAAAATAAATTTTCATAAGTCTTAAGGACTTAAAAAAAAAATTTTCCATTACAAAATTCAAAGTTTTTTTTCCCCAAAAAATTCAAAACTTATTTTTTTAATATAAAGGAGACCATTAATAACCCCAGTGACATTGTTTGCTATGCAGCATGGGTAGCATTTGACTATGCACTAAATAGTTGCTGACAGTATAATTGGTAAAAATCAAACTCATAAAATCTACATTCTATAACTTTTATGATAAGATGATCAATAGATTACACCTTGATTGGCCAAAATTCAAAGTTTTTAATATTCGAGCTGGTTAAAACTTTTATGTCTATTGAATAAAATAAATTAAACCTATTTTATATCTGCCAATCAGCCATCTCTACTAACTAAAAAAAATTAACTCTTCATATAGAGGCTCAAGTTTTAATAATTTAAATATAATGTTTTGTTTTTTATTTAATGCACTAAAAAAAATCAAAATTAGCTACCAAATAATCCATTGCCAAAGGTTTACAACTTACATAATCCAGGTTAGTTATTGCATTTGCTTTATTATTCATATTAAATTATAAATTTAATTTTTTGTGATATTTTGATAAAGTATAGAAAATGTTTTTATCTTGTACAGTTCTTTTATGGATTGATCTAGCATTTATAATTTGATTAGTTAGTGACTCTCACTTGGCTACGTTAATCATTGATATTGGCATGCACATTATTTGGATGAATAAAATCTGAGACTTTTTGAAACTGAACAGAGGCTACTAATTTCATGCACTTTAACAGCACTTTGTATAATTAAAACCAAGCAAGGGCCATTGAAATTCACACATAAGTAACACTAGATTCAGCTGGAGCAGACAATTTGAGGAACATAAAGCAACTTATTCCTAAACTTTTCTGCGCTTCTTAAATAATGTATTATTTATTAGTATATTGAATTTACAGTCTCAAGATGTTTAAACTACTATGTAAAAAGAATTTTTGGATGTTTGATGCAATAAAATTTATGTTTATATTACTTTTTATGGTTCAATTATTTTAATATAGTTATATATTTATTTATTGCTTTTGAGGAAATAATATTTAACTATGGATTAGTTATGAAAGAGATACATATAAGGTACGAATTAGATGCAAAATAGATATGAATTATCCTTTTTTTTTTTTTTTGAAAACATAGATATGAATTAGCTACAAATCATCTACTGATTAGTTACAAAACAGAATCTTTCTAGATTCTGGGCAGCAAAGTAGCTACGACAATCTGTAGGGAATTCTCGCTCATTAGAGCATCTCCAACCCTATTGTGGATTGGAGCTGACATGGCACTAGCAATAGAAAGTGTGAGAAGAAATGTGCACAAATATCTATGAACACACACCCATTTTAAAATTTTCATCTCCAATGCAACACTTTCTATTTTAT
>CATIWJ010089477.1:0-11065 GCA_949640765.1 Croton laevigatus | reverse complement strand
AGGTTCTTCCGAAATTGACTTGTTTTGACGAAGCCTTTATACCGCAAACTTCTTACTTCTGAAAAGTAAGGTACTTCTTCCACTTTCTTCTTTTCTTTCTCAGAAAAGGAACAACTCCTCTTGAAAGCTCTTTTGGCTCCCCCTGCTTCATCAGGTGGGACATCTTTTGGTGAAAGGGTCTGAACTCCCCCTTACTCAATCAATACCTTCTCTTTTTCTCTGAACACTTTAGAGAAAGGTATCTCATCCTGATTCGTAAATCTTGAACAAGGGAAAGCCACATGGAGGTTATCGCAACTCTGTATATCTCATTCTTTTCGATCACCATGAAAATAGCAAATCTGTTAAATCATCTTGCACCGCCGTTCTCAACCAACGGGACACGTCGCCTGACCTTCACTATATTAAGAAGACTTTCGATACAAGGCACCACAGGGATACTTGACAAATCTTCATTTTTCTCTCTTTCACCTATTGTCATAGTGAAAGGAAATCACCTTCCCCTGAATCACCATACCAGAGGGAATAACTCTTCATGTGGAACTCATTTTTACTTATCTCCTTCCTCGGAATCACCATACCGGAGGGAATAGCCATCATCTTGATCCGTGTCTCCATTGATAGTCATCGGATCATAATCTTCCATTCTTCCACATATCTAAATTAGTGGGCATAAGCGGGATCATCGTATCCGCGCTTGAAAACTTCACGAGAAAATGCCTCAAATTTGCTTGTACCGGACTGTAGAGGCAAAATTAGGCAAAACTGAGCCCACGATTGGATTCGAAACGTTCGAAAACCCTAAAAATCGGAATGACCCCTTCAGAAGCCGGCCTGGAACAGCTTGAACCAGACCTCGGAATGCACTGAACCGAACTAGATCGGTTCAAACAAGTGGGTTGAAAATCTGCTGACATGGCAGAATGAGAGTTTGCCACGTGTCAGTTTCAGAGAAGCCGGCCTGAAGATGACGTGGCAGCTGACGTGCTAGATGATGTGGACTGCTGACTCAACAACTGGAGCTGACGTGGTGGTCACATGGCGCTGACGTGGCTGGTGGCGATGCGCTGGCGCGTGCGGCGTTCTCTGGCGTCCGTTCAGCCTCCGAAAAATTGCAGCGTCCTCCTCTCAACAAGCCCGACCTAGTGATGTGATCAAATTTTACTTCCGAGCAAATTTTAAAATCTCCATTTTCGGACCGTATGAATTTTTTCGAGAAAAAATTCCGAAAACCTATGATGAGCTTAACCTGTCTCTGATCCCACTTGTTAGGTCCCTTTAATGAGGTTACGTATTAAATAACATGCATCAGAATAAAAATATGAACACCCAAATTTAACGTGGTTCACCCTTAACCGATTAGGGCTACGTCCACCGGACAAACTATGAATAATTCTTCCACTATTAAAAATAGTAGGTATACAGAGATTGATATAAAAATAGTGGTACTCAACGTGTTTCTCACAAACACGAAATAACATATTCTTCACCATTTTCTACACCCAAGTTTTAGGAACTCATTCCTAAAACTCTCTCAATCTCTCTCTCTCACATAACTCTCTCTTGATTGTGTTTCATCTCTACATGTTTGTCTATCTCTTGCTATTGGAATTGCCTCTATTTATAGGGCTATAAACATATGTGAACAAGCTCAATCTTTGGTCAACAATGGAGGCTTCGACAATGGTGGCTTGGTGGCTTCGACAATGGTGGCTTTGTGGCTTCAACAATGATGGCTACAACTTGATGACAACTGGATGCCATCTAGAAGCTGAAAAATCTGACATTAACAAATACATGAAGAAGCTGGATAATTCTAGAACTAACACATTCTGCTATAGAGGATGAAGATAAAAATTAGCAACCTTTAGCTGTCAGTTTCTCTATTTTGCAGAAGCCAAAGAACTCAAATCCAAATGGATTTTTCCTTGTTTTCCAAAGGATGCAGATGAGTTTCTTCATCTTTTATTATTATTATTATTTTTTTTTTTTTTGAAAAATGAGAAAAAAATGTGAGCCTAGTCATAGATTTTGTGTCTTGGTTAATTTATTGGTTTTTCTTATTTAAGTACAATTCATCTTTTGGGTTTAAAATTTTTATCTTACGAAATTGAGCTTTTGGGAATATGAATTTATTGAAATTTTGATGAAAAAGAAAACATTGTTATGATTTTTGTTTCATTTTACTCAAAGAATCTATGTATTGTGTTTGATTATGGTTGATAAATGGCAAGAAAAAAGATATTGTGTTTGATTGCGGTTGGTAGTTGGCAAGAGAAGAAGAGAACATGAATGTTAGGTTGGACCACTGAATTAATATTTTTTTTTTTTTTGAAATTTTTTTTAAAAACAAGGTAATTTCTACGATCAGAAATGCTTGTCCATGTGGAGTGACCATCTGGTAAGGTCAAAGATTCTGTTGCTCCGTGGCAAGTGCCACAGCAATTCATTTGCTCCATTTTAAATAGATGAGCAACTTGTTTGAACATTTAGCACAGTTAAGCAACTCATTTGAACAGAAAAAAAGTTGGGCAACTCAAATAGAAAAGTTAATAAGTTGGGGAACCAAAATTATCAATACCCCCACTTTTAAAATACAGAAATGAAAATAAAAATTGAATAATTATAAATCATTAATAAATAACCCTGATAAGATTCCTTGCCAAACCGACTTCTTGAAACCAAAAAAAACTATGGATTCTGCTTTCCGATTCAATTGTTTCTCTCAGATCACCTCGAGTTAAGTAACCCGACACTACACCGACTAAATCCTTACATCTCTCTTCAAATTTCCCAAATTACCCTCTTCTTTCCTTCTCTATAAATACCTCATCACTTCACCTCAACTTCACTTCAGTTACTAATTTTTTTTCTTTTTCTATCCATTTCATGAACTGCTACAGCTAGTTGCATCTTTGTTTAGCTTAGCCATGTCTTTCTCACTGTGGAAATCGGAATCTGATCCATCAGAAGCAGACATCAACAACACCAACGATAATTCAAGAGATGATCAAGAAGATGCGGAAAATTTAAATCCGGTAACTAGCCATGTCCACTTAAAACCAGCTCACGGCGCTAAACCGCTGGATAAAGAGGTGGTTCTGCGGCGAATTCGGCAACGAAAGCGTCATAACAAGGTCCGAGATTCAGTTAAAGGCTTTTTCGGTCTCTCTTCTGCTTCCAAAGCAAAACCCGATAACGTCTCCGTCCGGTGGATCGATGATGCATTTGCTGCACCTTAAAATTGAAGTTGCTTGCTTCAATATCAGAGGCTGAGGAATCAGACATTTATAGTGTAGGGCCAAGGGAACTGTTTGTTTTTGGGTCGAGAAAGTCGTTTGAGGCCCATTGGGCCTCGAACAGACCCAAATAGGATAGAATGCAATATTTATGTTAAATGGAATTAGTAGATTTTTGTACATTATTATTAATATGAAATTAATAATAGCATTGCATTTTCTTGGGGTATGTTTGAATTCGTCCAATATTTCTTATCAATATTTAAAAACGAAAACTAGGAAAATCCAAAAAGCAACACACACACTAAAACAGATCAATTCACTTATGATATGAAACTGTGTCGTTTCAAGTAAATGTCTATTAGTTTCAAAATTGATTCCACCAGATTTCAAACTGTTGTCACTGAACCAGAAACACATCAGAAAAACATTTGGAAACTAACAAGTTCAAAGGAAACCGTCTAAAATTGCAAAAGAACGAATACTGTTTTGATTCCATTTACAACCGCCGTCCATTTTCCAGCGGAAAACACAGGGCTGCCGGAAACTATTTCTATACTTATTATATACCTCTGTAAATTTTTAGCCAAAAAAGTCCTTTTTAGAGATTATTTTCAATCATGTGGTCTTAAAAGTTCAAAAAAGCCCTTTTTTTTCCCATTGTTTTATTGAATTTGGATATTTTAATTTTGGTGTTTGAATCACATATATCCCCTTTTTCTTGGCACTGTGAAAAGGAATCAAAACAGTAGTGGTAGAGTAGTGTCAATGATAAGAATATTAATCGTAAGAAGGCAATAAGATAAAGATCTCACTTACATTTACCTAATATATTATTATATTAGGATTTGAAATAAATTAACTTTTTATAAATATAGAATTTATACAATACATTTATTTAATTTTTTTTTTTAACAAACAATACATTTATTTTATTCTAAAGGAATCTTAACTAGAAAATAGTTGAATTGAAAAAGGATATAAGGCCACTTTCGGTGTAAAAAATGATTTCTCTCTAGGAACCTAACAAGTTAATAATTTCAATTTGCCTTTTCTGTTTTGCAAAGCAAATTGATGGAGTGTTATTGCACCATGTTTGTCAACAAAATAAATATAAATTTGGGCCACGCTATGCACTTTCAAATGCTTGGTTTAAACAGAGAAGAGGTCCCATTGCTTGTAATTTAGCAACCTCCTTTTGCCTTTTCTCTTGGATATTGTGAGTGAGAAATCCAACACACTTACCACTAACCTTGGCCTACTACAGAACTTACATTTCTAATTAAGTTTTAATTAAGAATATCAAAATATGTTAAATGTAAATAATATTAAATTAAACCCAAATGCTAAAATAATCTTTTGAAGATTTTTTTTTTTTTTGCCTTTAGTTACCTCCAAGAGGATTTAAACCTGAAACTTTTGGTCTTTGGTGACATTACTTCACCACCAGGCTAACCCCTTAAGTTATAATCTTTTGAAGATAATCAAAGATTAATTAACAATATCTAATTGCCAAATTCAGGGTGTACTGGACACCACTATTGTACCATAACATTAAATAAAATCAACTTAACTAAAGTACGAAACTCCATAATTGATGTCAAAAAAGATCAATTTATAAGATTGTATTTTGGTCAAAAAGTCCATTTAGTTGCGATTTTATGGATGAAAGATATAGACATCTATTTCATTTCCTATGATTCCTCAACTCAACAGCCCAAAGTGACAAAAGAGATAAGATATTATACTTTTTGAGCACGTAAGACCCGCGGGGCTCCCATAATTTCAGGTCATACGTTATAAAAAATAAAACAATTACACTAGCCTAAACTTGGTTTATGCACCTAGTTATACATTAAACCAATTTAATAAACACATTGTATAAACTGAATTCAAGGGTGGCATTTTGTGTTACCTTACTGTCTTCATATTGGATTGAGCGCAATTTTTCTTTTTCTTTTTTTTTTTATAAAAAGTAAAAACAGAATATTGGATTGAGTTTATAAATGAATATAGTTAAATATGTCAGGTTATTTGAATCCACCTACTTTGATAACTATTTTAATTCATACATTCATATGACACAACAAGACACAATATGTAATGCATGTGTATGTTCACTATTTTTGTATTATGCATCAAAAGAAAAGAAGTTAATTTTATTAAATATTACTTCTGTTTTTCTCAATTTTTTATATTCACTTTTTACTATATACTAATAAAATCACACTTTTTATAAATATCAATACAGAAATAATAATAAATAATACTTAACCCTTTACAAAATTTATTTTTTTATCAATACCAATAAAGAAATAATAATAAATAATTATAAAACTTACTATAAATAAAAATGTAAACAACAAAAAAATACAAAAAAAAAAATAAATGTAAAGAATTGATAAAAACGGAGAGGTAATAAATAATTAAACCATGATTTTTGAGTTGTGGGCTGATGACATCATCATGACACTCTTAATTGGTCACATGGGATCTATTGCTATGACTAAATGAGGCTATATGAGTTGAAACTTGAGAGCAATAATAACAAATTCCAACCCAAAGAATCATAATTACACTCAAATAAGGATATGGAAGAGTAAAACCAGGATTAAATTATTATATATATGGTGGGTTAGCCTTTTTCATCTACACGTCAAGTAGTTTAATAATATCCAAATGGAGGAGGCTGCTCTCGTGATCCGTTGTCTGATGAGGAAATGATGTTATAAGAAAAGAAAATGAAGTAAATGGAGAGGAAATTGATGTCAAGTTAGGTGCTTGTGATAAATATGGATCTTAATTTAATTGTGGTCAAAAGATACTCCCAACTAATCCTTAGAAATGGAGACTCAAATGCTAAGTTGTTAAAAGTAACTTTCATTTTGTTTCACCCATTTTACTGATTTTGGGTCGGGTCTTGTATCATTTGACATTGGGTTAAATATAGTTAGAATTTATATATGAAGCAGTTAATAAATGTGAGCATTAATTTATCCATATATTTATTGATTAAATAATTTATATGTTTTAATGTAAAGTTAATTACATTTGGAATGACCGCTCCTGAGTAGTGGTCAATTATTTAATTGAGTAATAGACAGTTATTGATATGAGATGTGATCAGCAATTACATAAAGAAGTCAATTTACCAAGTTAAGTAATAAGCCGTTATTGAGATGGACATGATGAAAAGTTATGAGAAGTGTTCGGTTACATAAATTAAGAGTCCGCAATTATCTTGAAGAGGCAATGGGAAGTTACTGAGTAGCGGTCAGATAATCAATTTTGAGGCTCATCTATAAATAGACATTCTGAAGGAAAAATGAACCCCCTCCAAATCAAATCAAATCAACAACAATAGACAAATAGTCAAAATCAAATACATGTGAATAGATTTCCGTCAGCTGATCTTGCAGAATCTAATATATTATTATAATTCAATATGTCTTATCGTTCATGTCTAAGGTGTGTTACTTCTTGTATTTTAATCAACTTAATTATTCAGTCGAACTTGTTCTGAGTAGTTAAGTTTAAAAACTAGCTTCTGCTTTGTTGATTCTATCCGAAGTAGCCTAAGCACCCAAAAATTGCTTGCTTCCTTATCGATTTTGACTAAGAAAAATACATTCGTACTTCAATCAATACCTTTCGTTGATTTCCTCTAGAAAACTATTATCTCTAAACTTGTCATATCATCTTTTTGATTATGTTTGGGATAACTTGGCACCCACAAACACTTCAACCATAATATACGTTTCTTTGATTCCATCGGAAAAGATATCTCACAAACTTTCCACTTTATCTTCGTTGATTTCACTCAGGGGAAATTGACACTTACGGCTCACCAAATCATCTCAGTCATTCAATACCAAACTTGTTCAATTATCTTCATCTATTTTGTCAGGATAACTTTGTTAAGCGTTTATCATCGTAATATAGACTCATAATTTAGAAGTCAGTTTCTGAGCGCATTCTATTTTCAAGTTTATCGAAAATTTCCTATAATTGGTGTACTATACATACTTGGTACGCTCGCACTTACAACCCAAACAGTGGGTTAGCTAATTGAAACGACTTTGATCTCCAAATCAAAAAAAAAGAAAAAAAAAGAGTAAACACATTTCTTATGACTCCACTCTAAAATCTAGATCAACCTATTTGAAACTTTGTTTAATAAAAATATGTTCGAAATTATTAATTACGAAAGTGTTTGGAAAAGTTTATGTTTTCTCCCTTTAGCTTTTAAAAAAATTTATATGCAAACAACATTTTAATTTTTTTATAAAAATAGTTTATAAGAAAAAAAAATTCAAACCGATAAATAGTTAAGTAACTTTTACCTCTATTAAGACGGATAAAATAAAGTGAAAAATATAGGAAAAATTACAAATTTTTTTTTTACATATATTACAATTTTTATTTTTATAATTTGATATATTAGATTCTTTTATTCTCAATTTTTTATATTCGTCAATTTTATTCATGTAATTTGACGTATTAGTTTTTTTTTTTTTTGGTCATTTTATTACTTTTCTCATCCAAAATCGTCCAATATTTTAATTAATCCCCAATCTACCCTTGAGTAATTTTTCATTCATCTTTCTCTCTCCTCAACTTCCTCCTTCAATATTCTTTCTCTCTCCTCAATAACTCTCCACAATGCACATCACGTGTGACCTTCTTCATCGAGTCTTCATACTTTCCTCTTTCACCTTCTTCAACCTCTTTACTTTTTTTTAAGCCATTAAATGGCACCATATAAAAAATAGTAGAAGGAAACTATGGAAAAGAAAAGTGAAACTAACTTCTCCATCAATGCCAAGGGCTTAGCCTTAAAATAGGCCAAATTATAAATTTCACTCCGAACTTTAGTCAAAGTTACATTTTCACTGTAAAATGTACTTTGTTTAAAAAACACTATAAACATTTTAACATAATTGCATTTTCACCCTCAGCTGAACATTTCGTCCAAAATTGAATAAATTAAAATGTTTAATTACCAGTTATATAATTATATGCCATGTCACCAATTTTTAAAGTAAAAAAGTGCCACCTGGACAAACACATTGGATGTCATCTTGTGACATCCCCATCTCCAATGGAATGACATCCCCATCTCCAATTCTTCAACCGTAGAGTTCTAATCCCCATTTTCGCCGTCCATACAACCCTACTCACCCATCAAAATTTTTATCTGGAAATTAAATACAAACAATTGATTCATAAATATTTTTCAACCTTCATATTTATGTAATCAATTTTTAAATTTTTCTTCAAGCTAAGCCTTAAGCCACCATTCCAAAAGAAAGAGAAGATGAGGTCAAGCAAAGAGACAACCAGAAGGTGAATCCGTCCCTCTTCTCTGACCAGGCCCTCTCACCAATCTTCTTCGGCCTCCCACGTAGACCGCAAGTTCATGACTAAACAAGATACTGGTAATCTATTTCAAAGCTCACTGGTTTATGGGTTTTCTCCTTGTGGTCTCTCCTTCCTCAGCTAACCCTTGTACAACACCAATCGGCGGTTTAAGAAAAACGACCACCTCTATGAAAAGCAAAATTGCAGATCCATTCAAAACCAAAGAAACCATCTCTCCCCTTCGATTCTCCCATGAACACAACCGCGCACCACGTTTGTCCTCCGATAGAAAATCCCTCACCATCATCTTCTCCTTTTGGCTTCAATTGCAGAAACTAAACGGTTATAAGCAACAAAAACATGTCCGGAGTTTTGCTTTTCTTTTTGCTGTAACAATAAATCATTTTGTCTTTCCAAAATTATTAATCGAAACCATAGCTTAGTTCTATCAACATTGTTTGTGCGATTTCAAGAAGAGGAAGCTCGATTGGTCCCTTTTTTTTATTTTTGTTGTACAATGCATGTGGAAGTTGTATTTAAAATTTTAGAAGTATCGTAGAAAGGATGGTGCCAATTCAAGTGATGTACGATTTGAAAATATGGTGGTGCCATTTTGCTATTCAGGTGATGTGGCTCTAGATAGCATTCAAAGGGTGAGCGATAGTAGTGAGAACGAAGATGGTGGTAAGCTACAATTTTGACAGGTGAGTTAGGTTGGACGACGTTGATGGGGATTATACATCCTAGGGTTTGAGGAGCTGGTGATGATGGGATGTGTCATGTAACCACCAAGGTGTCAGTCGAAGTTGTCTATCCAGGTGGCACATTTTACTTAAATAATTAATGACATGGCTTATAATTACATAACTGGTCCCTAAAACATTTGAATTTTATTCAATTTTGGAAAAAATGTTAGGCTGGGAGCAAAAACACATTCATGTCTCAAAGTTCAGGGTTTTTTTAAACAAAGTTTATTTTAGAGTGAAAACACAACTTCGTCTTAAAGTTCGGAGTGAAATTTATAGTTTGGCCACAAAAATATAATTTTCCCAAAATATATAGAGGAAAATAGCAATCTTCCTCTATTTGGAAGATTAAGGAAAACAGGAAAGAGAGGAAAATAAATAAATGATTATTTTCCTCCATTCCTATAGATCTCAAGGTGGGATGAACATTGAAATAGTATTTTATTATTTTATTTAACCAAATACTATGTCCGTTTTTCTCGTATCTTTACATTCACTATTTCACCAATACCAATACAAATCCACTTTTCACCAATACCAATACAGAAATAATAATAAACAATTACTAACCCTTTAAAAACTTACTTTTTTACCAATACCAATAAAAAAATAATAATAAACAATTACAAAACTTACTATAAATATAGAAATGTAAACAACTCATAAAAATATCCAAAAATAAAAATATAAACATATCATAAAAACGGAAGTAGTAATACTTCAATACCTATTGATTGGTTATTATTTTTTTAACGAAGAAAAAAAAAAGGACATTTTCGGTGAGGCTCTACTCAAAAGTAGAGTAGTGGTTGAAAACGTGTGTGATTTTAACTACCATCCCTCTTTCACATTTTCTACTTTTTCTTTTTTTCCACATTTACTACTTTTCTTTCCTTGATTATTTTCTTTTTCTAAAGGGTGCTCAATGGTTAAAGCATAAAACTCTTACTAAAATTTTCAAATTCTGGATTCAATGATTATTATTATTATTATTATTATTCATTTTCTTTGTAACTATGAAAAAAAAAACTCCTGATTGGTTTACTAGGCATTTTTTTCATATACAATGATTGAATGTTTGATTTTTCCTTAATGAATAAGAGCAACTTGTACTAATATTTGTGAATAATTCATATTTTTACTTGCTTTTTCTTTAAATATATAATTAATTTTTTAACTTTTTTTCATTTAATCTCTCTTGTTATAAATTAAAAAAAATTATACAAGAAATGATTTCTCTAAAATCAAAATACTTGTAATATTAATTACTGAAAATAAAAAATAAAAAGTTGATATGTCTAATTCTTAAAAAAAAACAAAAACACTAAAAATGAAGATAAATTAATTAATTATAAGAACCGCTGAAGCTTTAAAAGGACATCCACATCCACTCAAATTATAATTTTATTTAGGGAATTAAATTTTTAATTATATATAAAAATTATTTATTTTAATTAATTTTTTTTCTTTCCTTCTTTATTCTTATTTGAGATATCTCAGTCTGATACATTTGGCATCACTCGTTTGTTAAATAAGACAAGATTCAAGTTTCTTACTACCTCTAATTTTTTTAATTGTTTACGTTTCCATTTTTGGCAAATTTTTTCAATTGTTTACGTTTCCTTTTTGGGTAAGTAGGTTTAATTGTTTATTATTATTTATGTATTGGTATTGGTGAAAAAGTAAGTGTTGTAAAAGGTTGAAAATTGTTTATTATTA